>VSDK01006584.1:557066-571105 GCA_009767595.1 Symbiodinium kawagutii | reverse complement strand
CCTCTCCCGCAGCGACGACGCCCGCGCGCGCGTGGCGTCCTCGGGCGCCCTGGCCATGCTGGCGGACGCCCCGGAGGTCCCGGTGGATCTCCCGGGGGCCGTGGGGAGCTGCGTTGGAAGGGAGGAAATTTGGAGTGAAATGAGGGAAGGGTCATGGAGTTTTGGGGAGATTTCGGGTGATTTGAGGTGATTTTACTGATGATTTTAGAGTTGATTTAGGTTTCGGAGTTGAATATCAACTGTTGTTAGATGATCAATCGTAGTATAGTCCGTAAAATGCAATCCCGAACAACCCTGGTTGGTACCGGAACATTTGACATCAACAAACTCCGCTTCAACCTGGCAGTGGCATCTGGCGTTTCAGGTGGCCGTGCGCATCGCCGAGTGCCAGCACTGCGTTGATGGCCTGCTGATGCTCTTGGAAAGCGAGGCCGCAGGGGACACTTAATTTCCCTGGCTGGTAGTTTTCGGATGGTTGATATCCCGAAAAACACGGAGCTACTGGAAGCACTACCATAGATCCTTCCTTAGAAGGGGGCTTTGGAGGATTGGTTTCCTATTCGACTAGGCCATAAATAGTCCAAAAGTAGTTAGTACATAGCATGACAGCTTATAAAAAGCCTTTAGCCAGCCTATAAATAGCTTATAAACAAGCCAGAAATAGCTTTTTAGTAGCCAGGGGCCATATGGTAGATCTGCTGTCCAACCATGGGGATGTGCAGCTCTAGGACGCCAACCTCCAGCACCGCGCCATGGTGTTGGCCTGCGCTTTGGTGGAAAGCTCTGAGCAAGTGGCCCCCAAGGTTCTGCAGAAAGTGAAGGCGGGGTAAGCTGCGCCCGCGCAATTCGCTGTGGCCGTGTTCAGCTCTTGACATCGTGTATGGTGGTTTCTCAAGCCATAGGGAACTTGCGGAACCACCAAAGTTATGGTTGGTTTCTTGATAAACAATGCATATGGGATGACTTGGGGGTCCCGAATTTTGAGAAACACTCATGAACAGGGATTTGTAAGATGGGAAGTGTGGGAGGAACCAATCGTGACATGAGCCAAGTGTGAAAATACTTTCCTGACAATGAATGGATCCTCGGGAGATTTGGCATAAGACCAGCCTTCCAACATCTATTTGGACGGTTTGGCTGCGATTTGATATATTTTCAGGGTAGCATGTCCTTTCAACATTTCACCAATCATATTTGCTGATTTCGGCAACCAGAAACAATGATATTTTCATGCTGCACATGCAATCATTTCATATTATGTGTGTAGTCATAGAAACATTTGATTGGATGATTGTGCCCTCAAAGAGCTTGCAAGAACGCGTACAAACCCGCGAACAACAGTAGAATTTGCTGGGAGACCACCACAGCCCTACCTGCTACTTGCTCAAGGCTTGCGACAGTGTGCCACAAAGGCACTGTTAGTCGAAGATTCAACTGTTGATCTCCTGCTCAATATGACCATTACTCAAGAAGTGGTTGAACACTGTTGAATCAGTAGTTGATCAAGTTCATTTGCTGGTTCATCATGGCTATCATTATATACTGCTATATGGAGCCATGAACAGCGATATCATTATGATAATACTAAAATACTACTCTGATATTACCATAATGTTCTAGTGAACTATTTATAACTACCTCACCAAAATATCACGTAATATTACTAATGTTGGTTTCTGATTAGTATCTACCTGTTGGTTTCATCTATTTTCATTACTTTAGGGGGGGTTACACGAATCAGAAACCAACATTATAGTAAATACCCGGTCAAGACGCCTACTTGTTTGCCCTGCTTGCCATTCAGCCTTGAGGCGCGGATGCAGAAGGGATTCTCCTCTTCTTTCGCCCGAGGCAACGCGGGGCGGGCGGACCCTACCGGCGAAGATGACCGGGTGTGTGTCAGCCAAAGAGGCACCTAGAGACATATTTTTATGGTGAAATTTGCCAGTGCTGCGGACAGTACAAGGGATTTTGGCGCATTTAATTTAAGAATGGTGACAGTACAAGGGATTTTGCCCTATTCCAGTCGAAATCGGTGACAGTACAATGCATTTTGCCATATTCCAGTCAAAATGGTTGACAGTACGAGGGATTTTGCCCAATTTAATTTGAAAATGGTGACAGTACAAGGGATTTTGGCTTACTTAATTTATAAATGGTGACAGTACAAGGGATTTTGCCCTATTTAATTTAAAGATGGTGACAGTACAAGGGATTTTGCCCGATTTAATTTAAGAATGTCGACAGTACAAGAGATTTTGCCCTATTCCAGTCGAAATTGGTGACAGTACAATGCATTTTGCCATATTCCAGTCAAAATGGTTGACAGTACGAGGGATTTTGCCCAATTTAATTTGAAAATGGTGACAGTACAAGGGATTTTGCCCTATTTAATTTAAAGATGGTGACAGTACAAGAGATTTTGGCCTATCTAATTTGAAAATGGTGACAGTACAAGGGATTTTGCCCTATTTAATTTAAAGATGGTGACAGTACAAGAGATTTTGGCCTATCTAATTTGAAAATGGTGACAGTACAAGGGATTTTGCCCTATTTAATTTAAAGATGGTGACAGTACAAGAGATTTTGGCCTATCTAATTTGAAAATGGTGACAGTACAAGAGATTTTGCCCTATTTAATTGAAACGTTAACAACCATACAAGACTATAGCAGATTTCCCAATAGAAAATATCTGAAATCACATGTTTGGATGCCAAACCCTTGGACACTTCCCCGCTGGGCCGGGACACCTCCGACATGAAAAGAGGCTTGGCGGAAGAACTTCTCAAAGAGACGTCTTGAGGCCCGGATGGCGTGTGCTGCGCATTGGTTGAAGCAGCCATTCATCGACCAGGACAAGGTGGACCCCCAACCACTTAGGGCTGTTGGTTTAGAAGTAAGTGAACTGGGGTGATTCCTACCAGTTATCGGGGGTTCCCAACTTACAACAGCCGTGGGTCCACCTTCTATCAAGCATGAATCAACCATTAATTAACCATTGTTCGTCCAATTGTTAACTATGATCGTAAGTTATCATTGTCACTTAGTAACTACCCAACCATCAATTAACCATCTACGAACTAGCCATCGACGGACTAGCCATCAATCAAACATCACGATGACTCAACCAGCGACCCTTTCGGACCGCCAACGCAACGGTGCGCAGGTTGAGCGCAGCTCGCGCTTTGCAACAAGTGGCGGGGGGAGCTTTTAACGGGGAGCTGCCGACAACTGGGGCTGTGATGTTCATCGCACCAACGCCCCAGCGTGCTGTCGGCAGCGCTTGGTTGCGGCCTTGCGGCCGTCGACCGCTTGGGGTGCGTGGCACATCAATGTGGTGCCATGGGGACGCAAAAAGTGGGGGCGCGCGATGATGTCTCGAGACAGGTGGAGTAGTGAAGCATTGATGTGGATGTGTGGATACTTGGATGTGGATTCGCAGGTAGTAACTGGTAACCATGGTTATAGGGGTTAGAAGCTACCTTCTAGGGTGTAAAACCATGGTTATTGTATCCAGCTACCACTCGTGGGGATACTTGTTGACAAGCTATTCCCAAATTTTACCCTATGTGGTGATTTACCCCCAGATCTGGATCGTTTGTGAAAATATATTTCCCAGTAAGGATGATAGGGGTGATAAACACCAGCCAGAATGACGCTCTAACAAACATGCCAACCATGAAAGGGGTAGGACCAGCAGGAATAGCAATCTGAAAACCGCAATGACGGCGACAGAACCAGCCAAAAATGTCACAAAATCACAATCCAGTATGAAGTGGTACTCGTATACGGTGGTATTGCAGATCAGAGTGTCAGCCAGCATCAATGCATTCTGTATCGTACATGTATTATACATATATAGGCAAATGTGTATGTTCTCGTTCTCACTTCAATAAACATATGTATAACAACTAATTTTGAATAATTACTGGATAATGCAATTGGGTGATTATCAACCATCGATAATCATGTTGGACCATTGACTTGATTGATGGCTGATCACCGTTTGGCACCTTAGACCGCAACATCAGCAACATGAAACATCCCAGCCGTGTCCCTCGGCGAGCGCTACCTCCCAGGGAGAGTGCTGATTGTTGGTTATGATTATGGCTGGTTGATTAATCAACCAATATAGTGGATCAACCAACCAACTAATGGGGATGATAACTAACAATAGTGGTGGATAATGGTCAATATCAGCCAACTAATGATATTTTCCCAAACATGGCTGTTTCTCAGAATAGGGACCCCGAAATCATTCGGTAATAACCGGTACTAGTAATAATCCAACCATAGCTTTGGGGTCCCCCATTTTGAGAAACGCCCGTATATTTGCAGATGATTGGTTTACTGATATTTTCACAGGGGTGATCTTTTCGCCCATGATTGTTCAACCTCGGAGAAACAGATGTGCAATGGTCAAGTATCGTGACACTTGTGTTACAAGGGGGTCGTGTTACCATTGTTGTTGGTCAAATGTTGAAGATCTGTGCGCACCCGGCGCATGTGAGTGACGCGCCCTTGATGGAGATATTCCCTATGATTCGCCATTATAAACCATTATTTCAACATCAAACTTACCCCCTGTTCACTTTTGAAATGGTGAGTATTACAGTAATGGTTGTGGCCCTTCCAATGGTCAATCAGTTGTAGAATGATTACCATTATGAATGGTTATAACCCCTGTTGATTCCCATGGTTTCCCGAGATAAATCCATATTAACTTTTCTAAAACCACCATTCATTGCTTCAATAACCACTATTGAACTATAAATGGTTGTACTATAATTGTTAATTACTTATTATTCCCTCATTGACCCTTGGTATTGGCTAGATAACACTAATAAACTCATATGGTTAATAAGCCCTTTCATTTTACAATGTATATATCTATATATATATATATAAGAATGATTCATTACTGTACCCGTAAACATATTTCGATATCCCATCTATACATGTTTAATTAGCCATGAACATTCATTCAGAATTTCCAATACATATGGTTACTATAAAACCGATTGGATTATTTTCATAGCAACTACTGTGGTTTCAACTGATAAAATTGAAAAAAACCATATGGTTTCGATTCAACTGTTTATTCCACCATTGTTTCGATAAAACAATTGAAAACAACATACGTGACCCCAATTTTCAACTGATAAATAGGAAACAGTTTATGCGATTTTCATTCTCATTTTCAAATATTTTATCGAAACTGTTTCATATCAATAGTGAAACATTGTGATATGAAACAGTTTCGATAAAACTGAGCGGGTGGAAAAATTGTAAGTGCCTATTAGAACAAAAAATGGCTGTAATAATGATTTAATGGAAATACAGTTTTTCATATGGGGCTTTCTCAAAATAGGGAATCCCCCCAATCATCCATTAGTAGTCATTTATAGTAATAAACCCAGCATTTTGTGGGTCCCCCCATTTTGAGAAACCACCATATAAATAGGAAACAACTCTTTCATTTTCATTCTTTCGATTGGATTCCGCAGACTTTCCTTCGAGGCCCTTGGTGCCGCAAGTCATGAAACGTTTGTGTCAGGTGGCGGCCCCGGTGGGGCCAAGGGCGGTCAACGGTGCTTCAGAACCAACGGTTGAACCACTAAGAACCACTCAGAACCACTCAGAACCAACAGGAACCAGCAATTTTGGACCAAAACCAGGAGGTTTTCGTGGTTTGTAGTGGTCGATTTCTGGTTTGAAATCACGCAAAACCAGCAGATTTGATTGGGTGGCAAGGTGCTTAGCAAAGATACCGAGGGATGGATCACAGTCATGATTGCTTGGCAAGATCCTTCACTTCCATTCTAAAGGATCATACTAGTTGGATGGACTGTGGAACAGACTTGCTCACACGGGAAAACCGGCTGTACGTAAAACAGCTCAGCCACCAGTGTTCCCGTACAATGGTATGTTTTCCGGCTTGGTGCTGGACTGGAACTTGTATCATGTGATGCCATAATCTGGCTCAGAATCATTAGTTCCTTTAGGATCCTTTAGGGTTTGCTGTCGGCAAAGACCAGCAGAAACAGTTCTCAGTGATGTCAACCAACGCCTGGGACTTGATAGAAATCAACGTGCATTGCCTGAACGGACAAGGCTGCACGTTGAATGTGAGCACTTCTAGCTGTGGATTGGAAGTCTATCGCGCAGTGTCCACCAAACTGCCCAAGAAAGGCGGCAGAATTTCCCTTCATCACCTTGATTCACCTATCATTCCCCACCAAACCTTGCAGGAACAGGGTATCGCAGGTGTGGTGGCCACACTCGATGGTTGCACGTATTTTCCGTTGCGGATTTACATGCTGCATGGTGCTGTATCGAGGGGCTCCAAGTCTCAGAGGACGTGCTTGCGCTGGAGGGGTTGGCTCAGATCAAAGGTGCAAAGCTGGTGAATATTTGTTCCATCTCCCCCAAAGCCTTGAAGACGTGACATTTAGCAACGACTTCAACCAGAGCATGGAAGGAGTGACTTTGCCTAGCAGTCTTCAAAACTTGACCTTTGGCGTCAACTTCAACCGGAGAATGAAGAGAGTGACTTTACCCAACAGCCTTCAGAACTTGACCTTTGGCGCAATCTTCAACCAGAGCATAGTAAATGTGCAACTCACACGCATGGACCAGTCTCTAGGCCCCAGAGACAATTCTACGCGTGTGAGTTGCACATTTACTGCTCAAAGTCCTACCGTGCGCATGGAAATATAGATCGCAAGATTGGCATGCGTAGATAGGCAAAATTGCATGTTCGTCAAATTTGTAGAATGTTGGTGATGCACGTCCACGAGATTGAGTTGACCCGCCTTCTATGTCTACAAATCACCAATGATTCCTTGCTGCTTGTACTTAATGGTTAATTAGTGGTTGATGCATGCTTTCACTTTAACAGTGACTACTAGTATGAATGTAGAATGCTTCTTGAGTGTTGCGGAGGATAGCGCCCCACGCACTTTCTTGACTGCTGTTCGGTCAGAATTATGATTCCCACGTGAAGCGCTAAACGATGCCAGAAGCACTGAAGGACACACAGTAAGACTGGAAGAGTCGTGGCAGCATCTATGTGTACATGAAGAAAGCACATGAATGAGAAGAGTCAGGAAAGACATTAGAAAGTCATGTATGTCAAAAGCTTCTGAAGCAGCGCATGTGTGCTTTGTAGTAGTTGATTTGTTGTTTTGAAGTGGTAAAAAGCTGTGCTTTTTTTGGTGGTTCACAAGCAGCAATCAACAAAACGATAGCCAACGAATGGGAGGGAGCAGGTTGAGCTGTCAGGATCAATCATCAAGCTGATTCTCAACCATCCGAAGCGCGGGGGGCTTGCCCTGAAATGACCCACATTATGATCACAAATGACCATGGGTTATATCAAGCCATCAGACATCATTACATCATTGGTTTATGTATATACAAATATACATACATGCATAGAAATATTATATAATTTTAGCAAGTGCATTCAACGGTAGAAAACAAGAGTACAGAGACTTGAGACCTTCTGCAAGTCACTGCAGAACTGGCCGATGTTCATGGTTTGCGCAGGGACTGGAGTGACGGGTTTGTTCCGAATCCCGACAGCTAATGGTTTCGCAAGAAAGATCATGCAAGAAAAAGATTTTGAGCTGCCGATCCCCGTTTACTGAACTGAGAAGCACTGGAACCAGGGGACGACGCCGTGCTTATGCCGTCTCGACTCTTGTGTAGGTTGCAGCCCAAGACAAATCTGGATTGGACATGGCTCAAGCATTTCTCAAGCCCCAAAGTGGTTGGTTTCCCACAAACACTCCATACTTTTTGGTCCATAGGTGAGAAACAAGTGCTGCAAGGTATGGGATGTCTCAAGTTTTCCCGGATTGTTTCAACACAGTTTTCCAAGTTTTTCCGAAGTTTCCCAAAGGTATGGGATTTCCCAAGCTTGGTTTCCCAACGAAATCCCATACCTTGCAGCAGAAATCACCAAAGGTATGGGGACTTCCCAACGAAAGCTGGTCGGTGGTTTCAAACATTTTTGATTTTCCCTAGTATTTATTAACAAAAGGTTGGTTGACAAGCATATTTTTCATGACGGGGTGGTTCAACCACCAACCAGTCAATCGACAATCCTTACTACAGTTGGTATATCCCTATTATTTATTGTTATTGTTATCATTATTACTATTACTATTATTCCTATTATCATTACTACTAATATTATTGTTATTATTATTATCATTATTATTATTATTGTTATTAATATTATTATTATTAATGATTGTTATTATCCTTGCTATAGTTGATATAGAGGGGTGGTTCAACCACCAGCCAACCATTTACCATGTCCTTGGGAAAGCACCGGCAGAGTCCGCAGCTCCGCGGCCCCGGTCAGGCCATCCGGGACTGCGCCAAGCCGGGGCACTGAGTGGCGGAGTTTGGTGGCGAAGGGTTGGAATGATGGCTACCGTGGGTAGTGATGGTTAACGATGGTTATATGATGCTTATATGATGGTTAATGCTCAGAATGATGGTTCACGGAAAATGTTCCTGGTACGCTTTTCGATCTAAGCTTCCACGTACACGGATCATGTTTGGGATCTAGTCAACGCATAAGATGCCCGTCGGAAGTGCAAACCACAAACGATAAAAGTCGTGTACGTTGGCCTTCATGTGTAGATGCAGTATATTTGTAATATGCGCACATGTATGCAACATCATATGAAATTACGTCAGTACGATTGCCACTCGCACGCGCACACACACACATCTATAATATACATAGAGTACATTTATGTACATGTACGAACATGTATGTCGGTATCTATGCATATACACGCACATGCGCATGGACTATGTCAATGTTTATGCACATAAGGTCTGATTTGATGCCTCTTGAAACACAAGTACTATCATTCAGGTTGTGACATGCATCTATTGCATCATGGGTGCTTCATGGCAATGTCTACGAACCATTTCAGGTTTCATTTCATTTAGACCCAACTTTCGCATACTTTCGCAGCTTTCTCCATACGGCAGTGGGTCAAAACCCTGTACCCCTGGTTCCCCGCCATGAACCATTGTTTTCCCTATAGCTTTGTTGGTCATTATCCCCCATATTGGTTGGTTAATATTGACCCACAGCCATATCCCCTGTGTTTCCGCAGCCATCCTGGCCATGCCATGAGGAGCTCCAAGTTCGGCATCTTCAAACGAGGGAAGGGATGGAAGACAGGATTTTGGCGACTGGTGGGGAAGCCTGGGAAGCGCCCTTACAGATCGGCTGGGCAGATGCGATAAGTTGGTTTTGGTCAGTGGGTGCTGCTCAAAATGGGGGTCTCCTAAAACCAACCATTATTTAATCATCTACAACAGACTATTGGGAGATGATTTGGGGGTCCCTTAGTTTGAGAAACACCCATATCAGTATGACGGTCATATTTTGGTCCTTATGGTCGGTCAAATCCCGCTTGATAAGGGGCAATATCGGCTGGTAGTGAGTGATGGGAGACATTTATAGCCAAGAAGAAAGTACCATGGTCAGTTCATGGTTATCAACCATTCGCGGGTGAGAGCAACTTGTCGATGATGCTCAACGTTTCTTATGTGGCTGTGGGTCAGCCCCAGCCATCCCAGAAATTGGCCAGTGTCGATTTGTTGGGATTGTCCCCTTTTTGGATGGTGGGTTATGACCCTGCTCGGCATGCTGAATGGTGATCTGTCACAGCCAGCGAGCTCGCCAAAGTCGTATGATGGTTGGTCCGGCGGTGTTGCCCCTGTCTTCGTTGAAATTCCACTACAGCTTGCCGAGGGTGTAACAGTATAGCTATGTATATACCTCATAGCAGCTTAGTATAGCTATGTAGCTATGTATACCTGTACGGCTGCATAACATAGCTCACAACATCATAGCTCTTCAAGAAGGCTCACAGCATGAACCGCCGAGGTTATGGCCCGTTGGTCCGGAAGCGAATTGATGGTTATGGCGTGGCCCCTGCGGCACCAAGAATGATGGCAGGGACTCACCAAGGATCTTGCATGGTTCAGGTGAAATGATTTAAACATGGTGCATTTGATGGTGGATTGTCACTGGTTTGATATTGCATTATTGGATGGGGTATTCCTGATTATTTATCCATGCTTGTGAACATTACAACAAGGCCAAGAGGATTATTTAATAGTAATCATGCTTCCCAGTCCATGACAGCAGATCATTAGCTGGTGGCCTGAGAAACTTGCTTTCATTTTCCCCAACAATAGGGATGTTGGCTGATTGACGAGCATCTTTTTCAGAGGCGTTGAAACCACCAACCAGTTATCCACCATCCAAAATCAGTAACATCAGTCGACGAAAACTCGTGTGATTCATGATCAACGTCTGGACTCCTAAATCGCTCTCCTCCGCAAGTACTTCAGAACTGGTACTTCAGAGCTGGCCTCCCAGCACCATCAATCACAACGGTGTTCCTCAAAAAAAGGGGAAACCCCCAAATCCCAAATCATCCTTTATCAAACATTTCTAGAACAAAACCCACCATTTTGAACAAACCCACTGATTCAACCACCCGGAGTATCTCCCACTGATGGCAGCAGCCAGGTGCAGACGGCCACCCCCGAAAGCAGCGCTGAGAAGGATCAGTTGGCCGAGGAGATTCGCAGCGCGTTGACGCAGGAGCGATGGATGCGAAGCTGGAGAAGCTGCGCGCAGGAGGGCCCCCAGTTGGATGCGAATGGCTTGCACTCGCCAGCCGTGTTTGGGATCTGAATTTTGAACAGCGATATATGGTGGTTTCTCAAGCCATAGGGGTCCCCCAAAATGGTGGGTTTATTACTAGAAATGATTTATAAAGGATGATTTGGGGGGTCCCCTATTTTGAGAAACACCCATATCATTGATTTGTACAGGATGATGATGCATGATACACGTGGGATGCACCAATGGTTTGATACACACATGTTTTGTCATGTTTAATGATGTTTATGTAGGAAACAATGGTCATGTTTAACAGTGTTTATGTATTGTCTGATGCAATCGGTTTCTTGGTAAATGTAGATGGGATGTGCATCAATGTTGATATACGAAACTACCAAGATAATTGGGATGAAATGACCGGGATGATGTTGATATACGAAAGAAATGGTTTCTTGGTTTGCTATTGGTCGTATATATACATCCATCGACTGCTTTGTATCCATTCCATGGGTTTTATACAAATTTCTTGAATATATTGTGAAATTGTCCATACAACTGATTTGTTCTATGCCATGATTGATACACTTTATTATTTATAGACTGGTCACTCAGTATTCTTCCCTCTGAACAGCACATTCATCGGGCTCCATGTTTATATGATATCCCGTTGAATGCGCAACCTTTCTGCAGGTTAAATATGATAGACGCCACATAATAGCTCAGCTAATGCTTGTCAATAGCTGATGCTTGTCAATAGCTAACACTTCTCAATACGTAGCATGTATCGATAGCTAGCACTTATCAATAGCCAATGCTTATCAACCGATTATCTAAGGTTACTTGCCGTGTACATTTCATGGCCCTTCCATGGCGTTGCGCATGGCCAGGAATCTCGGGAGCTGCATGTGGTGTCGATCTACCTGCAGTTCAACGATGAGGCCTCGAGTTTTGCCGGTGATGACCGTGACATGACGCACGGTGAGTGATCAACACAAATCAGCACCGGAGTCAAGCAGCATCAATCAAGGGTCAACCAGGATCAGCCAGGATCCATCCTGGTGGTTGATCATTATCGAAAACATCGGATGTTTATAGATTAAAACACGGGTGGATCCTGCTGGGTGTTTGTATAAATGGCTGTGGGTCAAAACCCTGTACCCCTGTTTCCCATCATTGACCATTGTGTTCCCTATAAAGTTGTTGGTTATTGTTAATCAATAATATCGACCCTTAGCCAAATTCTGTTTATAGAAGATCCCAGCCATAATGTTTAGAGAACAGTTATTTTTTAAAACATATTTTCTATAATCCCATAGGGATGTGTATAGATTCGTGGGCCACATGCGCTGGACATCTCCATGAAGCTCAAGCGTGGAAGGTGTCAGACGCTGCGCGACCCAACGCCACCTTGGAGCTGATTTACGGGCAAGCTCAGTTGAGGACGGGAATCGTGGTAGAATGTGGTGGCAAAGGGAGCTGGCAGAGAATGGTTTATAGGTGGTTAATAGTGGTTAGTAGGTGGTTAATACTCGTAAGTAGTAGTTAATAATGGTTGATAGTGGTCCACTCTCGCAGCTCGGACAAGTTCGCCAGGTCTGCACACCCTAGGCTAGCATTCGCAGGCCGTAAGGTGGAAAACAAAGAAACGGCGACACCCACAAACGTGCGGAAAATGGGTGCCTAAGATGAAAGAACACCGTGCTTCTTGACGTAGTTGGCAAGTGACCGGTGGTTCAAGTACTTCTGGCGATGTGTCAAATGATCTTCAGGTACGACAGTCTGGGGAAACCAGCACTCATGGTCCGAACAGTCAGGGATAAGCAGCGTTTCCGATGAAACAACCGATTTCAAAACTGCAATGTGTTGCAACTGCTTTGGTTGATATGATGGTTGATAGTGGTTCACAGTGGTGAATACGCATAATATATATATATATATATATATGCATATTATTTAGATGATGGTTGATAATGGTTGATAATGGTTATTCACGGCAATCTTCTCGATGTTGTCATCCCTCAGCGTCAACGTGGAACCTGCATGGCCCAAGCTTGATCCTTTTACAATCTTGACCGTGTTTTTACAGGGTCCCAGTTTCAAACTTCAGGAATTCATCACTCGGCTTATCATTGGCAATGTTCAGCGATGATTGACCATCATCTATGCAATCAATGCACCCTATGATTATTAACCATACAGTCATCATAGTCATATTCTATTGACCACAATTTTGCCATCATTAATTCACATACAACAATTCATAACATCCATGAGCCATCCACGTAGTCTTCAACTACCCGTCCATGAAACATGAATCATTAACTATGGTAACTGTTATTCACCATCATCAACCCTTAACCATCATTTCACCATCATTCAACCATCCTTGAACCACTGATCAACCATCAGTTGACCATCGCATAATCATCACCACCATTCAACTAGCACTAAGCACATTAAACCACCACTTCTCACCAGCCTTTAGCCACCATTGAACCACCATTTTCGCCAGCACTAGGCATCCCATATGGGTTTCTAACCGACCTCCGTGCTTGACCCGCGCTAGGATGAAGCTACTGGGCTTATCCTTCGACATTGGACCCCTCTCCTTCTACCAGGCGGCAGAGATGGAGAGTGGGAGGATGGTGGATGGTGGATGATGGTTGAGGATGGTTGAGGATGATGAATGATGGCTAATTAAGGGCTAAGAATGGCTAATTGATGGTTTTTGATGGTTAATGATGATGGTTGAGGATGGTTGATGTTCCAAGGTTGATGAGTTGGTTTGTGAGTTGATGGTGGTTGATGGTTTGTTGATGGGGTTGTTAATGGTTGATAGTGGTTTTGTTAATGGGGTTGTTAATGTTTGTTACTGCTTGCTGGTGGTTTATGGTTGGTTGATGGTTGGTCATGCCAAAGTGGTGGCTGATGATGGAAAGTGGCTGTTGTTGCTAATGATGGTTGATCAGCTAGCTTGGGATTTGAAGACTACGAAGTGGAATTTCGCAGGTGACCAACCAGTAGAACTGGGCCATGGTCAGTAGGTCTGTGAAAATGTGTGCATCGACTTCATGTGGTGGTTTCTTAAAATGGGGGACCCCCAAAACCGGTTGGTACCCATGTAGTGTTATAGGCCATGCGGCTATTTGATTTACGTGTGGAATGAGGACCTCTGTTGACAATACTTCTTAGCCAGCTACGATGCTGGGGTTTCAAGGGGTTCTTTTCCCTTTCAGCCCACTTGCGCAGCAGAGAGTTTGCTGCTGTGGGTATCATGACACATGATATGAACACTGTAAGATTGACTTACAATTACAATTATTGGCACCTGAGGACATGGTGTAGGTACTTGAAGAGCGTCCAACA
>VSDK01006584.1:541599-557043 GCA_009767595.1 Symbiodinium kawagutii | reverse complement strand
TAGGAACGAGAAGAGCCCCCACCAGCCGATGAACAACACCATGTCTGTAGGATGTGCAACATTTGCCGAGAAGAATATGGTGGTTTATATTATAAACAATCGGGGTACCCTGTACCCCAAGAAAATCATCCGATATTATCAGTTTGGGGTCCTGCAGGTATCAAGAAACCACCATGTGAAAGAAAGTGAGGATTTAGGGTGATGTTTGCGCAAGGATGCAGGAACCTGGCCCTTGTACTTCCGCAGATTCTTTGTGCAGCTCTGAGCAGTGTTGTTGTGCATCAGCTCGCATGCTAAAAGTTGGATCTACTTGGTATTTATAGGACCTTTGAGGGATCCTTTTTTTTGGGCAGGGGGCGTGCCAACCATTCTCAACCATTACCAACCAATTGACTCAGCAGATGAGCCCCAAAATCAGAGGTTGACTGCTTGCCATTTAGTTGCCTAGTGGCGACTCATGGTGCTGGTTCATCATGCTTATGGATCATGGCCTTTGAACCACCAGGTGAGCCAACACCATGGCATAGGCACCCTGGTGGTGGGGTAGGCTGGGCTTTCTACCTGGCTGTTGTCCATCCATGCTGTGTCAGGCGAACAGCTGTACCTGCGAGTTGCTATATGGCCGAGCTCTGGAGTGGCTGCAGCCCAAGGAGGACGGCAGAAGAGAACTGCTTGGTGGTTTGATGTGGGTTTTAATGGGGGGTGTAAGTCATAACCATGGGATTTTCTATGGTTAATAATTGGTTTATAGTGGTCAATAGTGGATAATAGGGCATCATGTTGCCAATCATGAGGGTAGTAACTAACCATTAATAATGGTTAATGATAGGGGAGAATAGCCAACAACAATGGTAAAGCAACTACTGGTTGGTGGTTTGATTGACATTTTGTCTATTTTTCCAACTGTGGTTATTCACAAATGGATGGGTGACGAGCACTTTTTCAATTGTCTAGTTCAACCACCAACCAGAAGAACTGGTTCTTCCCGTGTTGACAGTTTTGGTTCTCCAAGGGGTTGATCACCTGTATGGCGCAATTTTTGTTGGAAAGACATTGGCGCTTTGCGGTACCGGAATGGTTACTGCAAGTGAATATTGAGTTCCTTAAGGATCATTGAGGGTGACTGTTTAATCATGAATCCAAATCAGGGTATGATTGAAGAGTCGTTATTACGCCAACCACGTGGAGTTTTTTAAATGAGGCAAAGCATCATCGAAAGTCGTGAACCGACCCGGCTTGCAAAAAAGGGATCATGACTTTCTACAACATGTATAAGGATACCAGGACGACAATATCTCAGACTAGAGGAGCAACAGAAATCCCAGGGAGATGGTATCAAAACCTGGAGTCTGACGGAAAGATCTTGCCCATCATCAGGGTTTGACGAATGTTGGTGTTATGGCCAGGTATCGGCAGTCTACCACGCTCACAGCCATTCTCATCCATTGATCATTATCCATCATTTGATGGTTGACCATCATTAACCATCATTGACCATCATTGACCATCATCGACCATCATTTGCAATCATTCACCATCATTGACCATCATTCACAATCTTTCACCATCAATCACCATCATTAAATCACAAAGTGTCCAGCACTCACCATCATTCACGCACACTACCTTTCCGTCAATGCAAACCACTATGGCATATTCTGATTTATGGCCATCATGAAGAACCAAAATCATCCATGACCAACCACTGCTACAATCATCAACAGCCACTATTGCCCATCATTAATCATCTGGTACATTTATTTTCATCACTACCACTACTACCAGATGATAAAATCACTAACTATGGTTGATGATGGTTGATGATTTATATCATCTGGTACATGAACAATCACTACTACCATCACTAACCACCACTGCCAGCCATCATTGGCGAATTGGTGGCTGCAGGAGGTGGCTGTGTTGGATGTCTGTTGCGGAGATCTTTGTTGAGCAAATAGCGGGGGGAGTTCGTTGTGGGCACCGGTGGCCAGGCCGTTCATGCGCGGTCCATGTATGGTGGAGGTTTCCTAAGCCAGTTTGGGGAACCCCCCAAGTTATGGCTGGTTTAGTGGTGGTCAACCATGGTTAACAAAATTAAGATTAAGAGGGGGATTATGAGCAATAGCAGGGGATATGCAAACGATAGTGGCTGGTTCAGTCCATCCCAGAGTATTCTAAATGGCTAATATTCGATAATTTGGGGGTACCCCTATGACTTGGGAAACACCTATATGTGCATTTGCTTTGTAGTTTGAGGACAAAACAGGATGCGTGTGCGTTGAATATGAAAATACGGTAGATCTGTGGTGCCTGCTCTTAGATTCTCTCACAAACTATCTCGGAATGCAGCCGTCAAAGATAGGAAATCCAAGTGCAGCCGGTAGGATGGAAGTGTGACATCACCAGCCGAGACACAAGGACGTACAGTACCCAGTATGGATGCACACACTTTACCAAAATGACAGGTTCGATTCTTATATGGCATGCACTGCAAGGGAATCATTTGGCTTTCTTGCTGTACCAACGCGGGCCTTCTCCAAACACTGTTTTCATAGGACCTTCCAAGCCTCATGGGGAGGGCTTGGCGGCATGGTACAAGCACATAGCTGAAACTGCTCGGGTGAGGGATCATCCGAACGAGTCAGTCACTCGCATCTTTTTTCCTATGACCAGGTGATCACGAGGTACCGACCTGAAAATTTAACTAGCTATTGAGACAGCCATTAAGCCAGTCATTATCCGAGAAAGCATCATTCCTTTCTGATATCCTTGGAATTAGTCATGCTTGTAATTTAACCCGTCATTGACCGTTCTTGCTAGCCAGCGTGCATGCAATCACCAGTCGCTTGTGTTTAATCCATTTCTAAGCGCCTTTGACCATCGTTTGTCGTGTCTATCCCTGTGATTGTTGCTTGCAAACCACTATTCAGGAGTCGTACGGCAGCACGAACTAGGAGTTACCAACCACAGATCAAGCCACCGTTCATGAACACCATGATTGTTAACTGTTAACCATGGTTAGCCTTTACTTTTCACCACCATCTTGGTTATTTTTCAATTCAGCACCCTCCATTGGTGAAGTTGTTCTCCATCATTAACCACTATGGACCATGGGTGTTGTTTCCTTCTTTACCAGCTATGAACCATCATTTGTGGCTAAGATAGACTTACATGAGTCTTGTTCTTGCTTACTAACGATGAAAAACCATGAAAAAGCACCTTAGAATGAAGCTAAATCTGATGAAACGTATCTGTTTATATTTATATGTTTATTCCACAGTTTCTTCATACTGAACTTCGGAAAGGAAGCAAAACCTATCTGGCTGCGGGTCAAAGCCCCGTACCCCTGTGGTACCATCATTAATTATGGTTTTCCATGTAGCTTTGTTGGGTACTATCCTCAGCAGACAATTATCAATTAACCATTACAAACCATCATACTTGATCGTAAACCATCATAGTTGATCGTAAACCATCACAATCAATTATAAACCATTGCAATTAGGCATTCCTAACCACTATAAATCAGCTATGATCGCCAACCACTAAGATCGCCAACCACTAAAACGCCTTATTGGTTGGTGAACTGCTTGACCTACCGACCTCCTTTGCCTCCGTTGATCCAACCGCGGCTACCAAGGTGGGCACCATCGGTCTCTGCGCCTCCCAACGGTGTCGCAAGGTCATCGGCATTGAGCTGGTGCCGGAGGCGCCAACGGAAACAGGGCCTGACGTCGTGGTGAGGACGTCATGGTTATGAGCCTTATGACTGGTGGTTGATATTAACCATCAAGAATGGTGGATAATAACCAACACAAGTATAGGGAAGAGACTTACTAAAAGTGGGGAAAACTATAGGGGTACAGGGTATATGGCTAGTAATGACCAGCAGTATATAAGTGACCAGTGGTTAGGATATGGTATATTGTGGTTATAATCACTGGACCAGTGGTTGACTGGTGGTTTAACAATAGGGTATGACAAGCAACGATAGTAGAGGCTATACCAGCTATCTATGGCTTTGGATCAATACTAATCCACCAATTTCATGGTGGATAATGACCAACAAAACTATAGGGAAAACAATTACTTAAAGCGGGGGAACCAGGGGTACAGGGTGAACTGCCCACTGCCATATGACCAGTGGTTAAAACTCATGGTATATGCAATATGACCAGAGGTTTACATGCCTATATAGTGGTTCTAACTCATGGTATATTAAGTAATGACCACTAGTAGTTCTGTCTATGGTTGATTATGCTTGGAACTGGTGGTTTATATGATTATGACTTATGACAAGTGGTTTGTATAGCTATGATCCGTCCTGACATGTAATATATGAAGGGTTATGACGATTATTCTCAAAAAACATGTTCAACGGTGTGGTTTCTATTGGTAATAAAACATGCTCAGCCAATGGTTAATGGTTCATAATAGGGGATTATGAGCAACAACAGTCGGGGATATACCAACTATAGATGGTGGTTTCTCAAGTTTTTGCTGGTTTTATTACTACAACTGGCTAATCAACTTGATGATAATTGGGGGAACTCCTATGACTTGAGAAACAGTCAGTCATGTACTCTATCGTCATGGTTTACAGGGTTATTATCCATGTTGCCAGTGGTTACGACCATGGTTCTGACTACTTAGCGTGCTTATAGTACTATGTTTACCATATTGACAACCATAATTACACATACAGTAACACAACTACATAAATGGTATAACACCCATATGATATATCAACAAAGATCAAACCATATGTCAACCATATCTCGACGACATGGTTCATAGATGATTATGCTTGCTGATAGATACCCGCATATATAGATTATGATGGTTATAAACCTGACAATATGCTCAATTAGTTTTATGTTTGGGTGGTTACACTATGGTTGATACATGTTTGATATATGGTTGATATGATTAAATGCACGGTTTTGTCTTATGGTATACATGGTACTGATACCTTACCTTTGCTACAATCATTGTTAACCACAGCATGTATGACATGGTTGTAATTTTTGCAATTGTTATTGGTTGAAATATGGTTACAACTCTCTCTCTCTCTCTCTATATGGTGGTTTTTCAAAGTAGGGAAACCCCGAGTCATCCACCATTTACCATTTATAGTAATAAACTAACCATAACTTTGGGGGGGTCCCCTATTTTAAGAAGCCTCCATGATCTATAGTGTAAACGTCCATTGACTAATCATTTTTTTGCGGCCTCCATATGTATAGTCATGCATTTACATATCCTTATGATGGTCATGGGTCGTAACACATGTCATAACCACCACTGGGAAGGTAAACATCCCAACAGTGCGACTAGGTGGGTCGGCTGTTCACCGTTCGGGTTGTCTCGTTCCTACCAAGCGTGTTTCACTTGGCTTTACGGTTGACGCGTGGTTGAAACATTGTTGCTAGTGGCAACAGATGGGGAATCAATTGCTGATACTGGTTACTTCCTCATATGGCTAAGTGTTGTGATATTGGTTTGCAACGATCGATGATGGTTGACAGTTGGCAAATTATTAATGATCATGGTGCGTTGTGGTTTGGAATGGTTGATAGTGTTTAATGATGATGAGTGATCAATGGCCAGCAGGGTAGATGGTTGACATGTGGTGGACCTGACGATCGTTGAGGTTTGGTCAGAATCTATAGTGCACGATGGTCTCGAATGGCCAACAACGCTTGAATGTTACTTCCAGCACTGTGTAGCTAGTGCTAGTTAATCGTGGTTGATGTCCAAAAAATTGTGGGCAAGAAGCATCAGCCGCTATTGTTGAGAACAGTGAATCAATCATGTTCGCCATGGTGTACTCCCAAGTCACTGGTGGTTTCCACCATTTAACGGCGATTATGAACTTGGATGGTTAGTAAGTAGCACCATGGCGTGGACAAACCCGTGTATATATATATATATATATATGTGTGTGTGTAAATGGTTAGGAAAGGTTGATCAACCATCAATGGTGATGGATCACTATGGTTGAGATTGCTTGACAATGAATGCTAATTGTCGGCAAATACAGAGGGGTACCCCTGCTGTTTATAAGTTGGTTTGTAAGCCACCTAGTTGTATAGTTGCATCTTCTACAACTGGTAGTTGCCCTAGTAATGTTCACCAGCTTAGCAAAGGAGGGGGTTGCCGGCTCCATGATGACGCTCAGGCCGTGGAATCTGCAAAGGCCAATGCAGCACCTTGCCATGTTTGGGAGGAGCAGGGGCCCCACCATGTAACCTATCGACCATCATTGATGACTACCATGTAGCACCAGAGTTAACCATACTACCCATGGTTATATACTTACCCCCCATTAACCGCCATGTAACCATTGCTTACCCTGCATGTAACCCACCGCCACCAGTAACCCCCACTATCCACCATTCACCACCACTTCACCCACGATCTAACCTGCCAGGTAACCACCATGTAACTCTGGTATCATGCCCATCATTCATCACCATTCACCTGGGTACCGAGGCGTTGAACCAGATCGGTAACACCGAGTGGATGGTGGGGCCACCCGTTGCGCTGGCAGCGACTGGAACTCAACCCCGGCAACGAGGTCGCAACAGTGAATCAACGATGATGAACCACGTTTGATGTTGGTTAGTGATAGCTATAATCGAAGTTGATGATGCTTATAATGCTCAATCATGGTTGTGAACATGGTTAATGATGGTTGTAATCATGGTCTTTCATGGTGAATGTTGGCTAATCATGGGTAATGATGGTTATAATGCTTGTCAACAACACTTCGTGGCTGCTAAATGATGGTCGAAAGGATGATCATGGCTGGTTGGTGTGTCAAATAGCTGGATTTGGGCGCCTGCACTGCGGTGGCAGCAGAGACCAACTGATGAACAATCTATTCCCGAAACCAGTTAAGGTTAATCTGATTATTAGTTAATTCTTAGATTATTTGTTAATCGAGTCAAGGCCTTCATTTGGTAATCTGGTTAAACCAGCTACGATAGATCATCTGGTTAATCTGATTATGCCATCCCAGAATGTCAGACCTGTTGATACGTTGATGGCCAGTAGGTTCCCGGCCGGTGCGCACGGTAGCTTTTGGACCCTGCTCAGTGTTCACCAATCATGGTTGCCCAAAGCTGAGCGACGTGTGAACATCCGTAGGCCTTCATGATTGGACAACTCGTTGTTTGCAGAAATGTCGATAAAGACAGGATCATATATTGAGTTACCAGGTATCCAACATGATCACCAAACTGATGAGCAGGATCATGTTGAGTTACCTGGGGAAGCCAACCTGATCACCAAACTCATGGGACGAGCAGCTACTGTGGGAGACTAAAGCCATCAGTCTCAGCCGTAGATTTGTTTCGATGAAGCCTTTCTTCAATGCGAAGAATCAGCCACGAACGATGACCCCAGTCCCGTTGGAAAGTCGCATTGTATGGAGATCTGAGGTGGGCAAGGCTGAGGATGTCTTGCCCAAGTTGTTGGAAGAGTCCGCGCACTCAGCGACTTTGAGTCGGACAGCAGACGGGACATCGGATGCACAGCGGCAACAAGTTCAAGAGATTGAAGAGATTTCACCAAGAGGTTGAATAAGATGGAATATCTATGAGAAACATGGGGCAATGAACCAGATGTATTCACCTAAGGTAGCCGGGAAGCTCTTAACAAGATACTTTTGATGGATGTTGCCAGATATGGTGGCCGATCAAATCCTGGTGGTCTCCAGGGCTCCAGCAGGGGGTGTATGTAATGAGCATTCTACAATTGACCCCCTAGTGCTGAGGGACGAAGGTGGCTACTGGTGAGTTTCGACCATGACTCCTATGGACGAGTTGTAGCATTGTACGCATCTTCGTATCTCCAGGTACCAATCCATATCAGGACACATCCGCGTATCCCAAAATTTCACGCCGAATCTATTGGGTTCTTGCGAATATTTTTCGGGTTCATGCAAAAGTCTATTTACTAGATTGGGTTGCTTTGTCGGTTCATCCAAATGTTTTTCGCCTTCCTCCCTTTGCCATGAATGATCAAGCCTGAACAATCACTAGGGCAGTGGTGGTATGTATATACCTGGCGGGTGCTAGTTGATTCTCATGATCTATGGACAAATTTCTTGGATGCGACCCCATACGTAGTTGCTTCAGCAATCATGTGAATCATGAACATCATTTAACCATTAATTCACCACTATTTACCATAGGTATCCATAAATGATTTCTTACTATCAACTATTGGTTAACCAACCATGATTTCTAAACTAATTATCTACATAGTTCACCGCTATTTACCAACTGGCTACCAAGTACCACCACCTATTACTACTAACTAACTAACTTACCACTGGCCACTACCATTTACCAAGTGGTTAATCAAATAGTTAGTTCACCCATGATGCGTCACAAATGGCTGGGTCTGCAGCCGAGGATGGACCCTGAGCTCCAAGTCTCTGCTGTGGCTGGACTCAGATCATGGCGGGGTTCAACTGGGGGCTGTTGGGATCGGTCCTTCGTTTCGTTGACATTTGGTGGTCGATCCATAGATGCACAAGTGACCAACCAACGAAAGATCAACCAGCTATGTATCCAACCAACCATCCGATCAACCATGATATCAACCATCCGAGATCTCGTAAATCACCAGCTATTCGATGCTATTCATGGTATCCACCCACCCACCCTCCCAACCACCCGGCCAACCATCCAACCATCCAACCAACCAACCAAGCTCCGAACCAAGCGCTTGGTCGACGCCGAGGTGGTGGACCCCCCGCGACCGGGACTCCATCATGTGGTGCTGCGTGCATTGAGGAGGGGTGAGTTAATGCTTCAACAGTGGTGAATGATGCTGGTTAGTAGTGGTTATATAGTAGTGGTTAGTAGTGGTTTTCAATGGTTGATTAAGAGCTAATAATGGCAAATTGATGGTTAATGATGGTTAATGATGGATATAATTGATGAGTTGTCGGTATTGGTGAAATGTACCCCAAGCATTGGTCAAATCGATGGTTGATTTGCTGGTGGCATCATTCATAGATATGTCCCCTATAGCCCAGAAGTATTATATTTCCATTCTTCTTAGCCATCGCCAGGGATTCCACTTTAGCATGCAGTGCTGGACCTGCACATGGGCCAGCATTCACTGGCAAAGTCCAAGCTCACTTGCTATTTACCCATCCTATGTCCTGCCAATCCGATATACGTATGTACATGTTTCATAGTCAAACAAAGATCTAGATGCTGATGTGGGGGTTCCTCAAACTCGGGGTCCCCCGAAATCATCCAGTTTATGAACCATTTATATTAATAAACCAACCATTTTGGGGGTCCCCTATTTTGAGAAACCACCATGTAAGAGATGTGCATTCACATATTTTCCTTTACCAACCGACCCTCCCATAAACTCCCCACATCGACATGTAGCAACCAGATGCGCTCTGC
This sequence comes from Symbiodinium kawagutii, assembly GCA_009767595.1. Classification (NCBI taxonomy): domain Eukaryota; class Dinophyceae; order Suessiales; family Symbiodiniaceae; genus Symbiodinium; species Symbiodinium kawagutii. The sequence goes on along the minus strand of VSDK01006584.1, from coordinate 547,606 downwards.
TGCACAGGAGCTGCCGGCAACTGTCCCTGCGCCAAGCCGGGGGAAGGTGATGAGGTCGGAGGATAGAAAAATGACAGCAGCTGGAGTTTCTTGTTGGTTGTCGGTTGTTGGTTGTTGGTTATTGTTGCTTGTCGATTGTTGGTTGTTGGTTGTTGGTTGTTGTCGTGGTTGTGGTTAGCGTTGTCGTTCTGCAATCCAATGTGGTTGTCGTCGGTCTTGTTGTTGGTGTTCGTTGGTGACTGTTAATCATTTTAAACCATGACTATCAACCATTAAAAACCCTTTACTAGCCACTAGTAACCATGATTTACCATGGCTTCACCAGCATACCAGGCTTATATCCCAGGGAACTACCCCCCAGCTGACCAGCTGTAGGTCCAAGGTCACACGGCTCAGTTGATGGACACCAAGGTCCCGCATCGTTTACGTGAGCTGCAATCCGGATTCCCTCGTGGAGGATGGGAAAGTTGGCGCTGCATGACTCAGCGCTAGGACGAAATTGTTTGTCGTGCATGAACCAAACACTTCCAAGCATTTTTGGTTGTAATGATTGACCATTAGGATAACCCACTATCGACATCGTTGTATTCCAATCATTGTGGTTAAAAACTTCCGGTAGGACCATTGTATTCCAATCATTGACATTCATTGACCATGATTTGGTAAACATTGCAATGAATGGGATTTGAGCATGGTCAACTCGATGAGGCAGATGTAATAAAATAGTTTAGTACTGGTAAATGTTGAAGTACCGTTAAGTGAATGAAGTAATTGATGGTAAGTAACATTGGTATGGTAAATTTGGCCTTGTAAAAATCGAGGTATTGTATTATGAATGGGATATCAATATTGAAGTACAGCCGGTTTTACCAGCTCAATAGCTCTTGATCTACCAGGTTAATTCAAAGCTGGATCTCCCATAGTCAACTAGGTGCGAATCGCCGAAGCTCGGGTGAAGATTGCCAAACGGCGAAAACGATCACTGGGAGAAAGGTCACCTCGTGAAATGAGTAAAGCCCAGAGACAAATCCCGGGGATGTCTCAGCATTCTCAGTTGCCCCTTTGACATATACGACACATCAATTTATTTCAATATTCTTGCAAACATGTCTAATATCGCAAATATTCCAGATCTTTGAACAACCAATATCCTCTCCGGCATGGACAACTAATCTCGAGAGGGACAATCCCATGGAAAAAGTGTATATTCAGGATGGTTTCACTGCTACAGCCACTGATCTACTGCCGAAAGGTTGTGGGATCCCGCAGTTGATTCTGTTTCAGAATGGTCAAGACCTAGAACCAGATGATTTCTTTATGTAAATAGTGAATACATATATGAATATGTACAGTATATATATACACATGTAAATGTAAATGTACATGCCCGCACCAAGATCTTATGAATGGTCGTTCATGAAAGCAGACACATCCACATAAATACAAATACTATATATATATATACATACATAGATAGAAGTGATATATATATGTATGTATGTATGTATGTATGTATGTATGTATGTATGTATGTATGTATGTATGTATGTATGTATGTATGTATGTATGTATGTATGTATGTATGTATGTATGTATGTATGTATGTATGCATATATATATAGATGTATGCATTATAAATATATATATATATATATGCATATAAACTACAGTAATATATTGATAACCATCAATGTGATTAATCCATTGAGATTGAGCCCTTCCTAGCTGGCGCTGTGTGCGGAGGACGTTGTGAAGTTGACCACGCCCTCGGAAAGCGATGAGGTGCGCAGAGTTTTATGGAAGCCTTGGTCCCTGTAGATGGTCCAACCCAGATCATGAAGGTATACCTAGGGTGACTAGCAGGCTGTACATACAGTCATAGTTAGTTGGCTTACCGACATAAAACTGAGGGGCATCACTTGGTAGCAACAAGTGATTTGGATGGGAAGTAGGGGCAAATGTAGAGTGATATGCGAAGCCTTGGTGGTAATTGCAGGTAATAGAATCAGCCAGACAATGAGTCAGCTGCCATATAACTCCACTAGCTGGGTACTTATCACTTGCTGTGCACCAGATGAAGGCATATTCAACCACGTATACAATGCTGTGAACTCGACGTTTTGATGGTGATTCACCAACATGCTGTCGTGTAAAACTGGTGTTGATGATTAATCAACAATCATTCTCTTTCGCTCTCTCTCTCTCTCTCTCCATCCTGCAACCCATTTCTTTCAACTTCCATGCTTCAATTTATTCGCAGGATGATGGTTGCCGTGAATGCACCAAGACTCGCTCACGATGGAGCAGCCCCTAAGAGCCAGTTGCCCTGGTACCATCACCTTTGGTGCTTTGTGTGCTATACAATGACCATTACATTAATCATCGACCATCAACAAATGGGTCAAGGCAACGGTTGTTACTGTCTACTCGTTGGGGTGGTGAGTGCTTGCGGTTGATCAACCAGCGCTTCACCATCATCGAAAAGTAAATGACCATAACAAGTGCGAATTTTCCATTGCCAGGTGAAAGGGCGCGCCCCCAAGCTCTGGATTCGCCCAGTAAATGGCAAGCTGGGTCAAGCAGTTCACCATCCAGGGGGAGAATAGCAACCAATGAGATAGGGAAACCAACACTTAATGATGGTGCACCAGGGGTGCAAGGTTTCGACCCATAGCCAAATGACATAATTATTTCATATTGAAAAGCGCACCAGTCCTGCTTCGTGTCAACCGTCAGGATCCGTTTGTTCCTGTGAGAGCAGTTGCAGTGGCACGGAGTCCCAGTGGTGACACATGGCAACCCGTCGACTGAAGCTGTGAGCTAGTGCCAAGGATGGGGTATATAGGTAGTACACATATCTACATATGGGGATGGGTCAACCACAACCATCAAACAAAATAGGTAGGTGAACATCCCAGCAAAAGGTGGATTTGGTCATTTCTAGGATGTTCACCAGTCACCCGGGTGCCGGGGGTTTGACCCAGATCCGTATATTAAAAGATGTATACATATATATATATATTTACATTCTCTCTCTATATATATGTGTATAATATGCAGGTATATCGCTACACAGGGATACTCAAATGCTGATCATAGTTCTGGGGGTCCTACAAAGGTACCTCGTTGTCGAGCCATGCTGCTCATAGAATGGTATTACATATTACTATACATATGCACAAATGAATATGTCGTATGTTCATGCATCTATATGCCCTTTATGTATTAGAATCAGATTTGTATTACATATCTCTGGTTGTATTCATTAATGGGGTTCCCCAAAAATGACGAAGTTGTGCTCATTGTGTGCAGGGAAAGCACGAGAAGAAAAACCTGAGGATATCCACATGCCAACCATCCCCAACTGCATACCAACCGATATGACAATTTCTTATCGAGTACCATCCATCATTAGTTAGTTGTGAACCATCATGAAGCTATTATTCAACCTGATTACAACCGCCAGACAAACCAGTTCCCCAGCCTGTTCCCGCTTGACCATTGAGAAAACCATACCACTATCAGTCAATCGGAGGGTCCTAGCTTGACTGGAAAGCTATATAACCGTGGCATGACCGTAAGGGTTGAACTGGGGATGCTGAAACTAGTGAGAGCTAGAAGAAACTGGGAATAACCAGGGTGAAGAGTAGTGTGAACAAGTGTGAAAAAGAAAGAAGTAGTTTACTTAGTGGTTGGAATTGCCGTCACCGTTGGCTAAAGGCGGGGTCGGAACTTTCCAACTCCAGTGGGTACCTACCACTAGCGCATGCCACCTCTCCGATCTTCTCGGGGCCGTCGTCCCGTGGCTCCTTGCATTGGTTTTAAGTGAACTTCCCCAGACTGGTCCCATTTGGTGGTTTCTCAAATACACCACCAAAAATGGTTGGTTTAATGTAAATGCATAGCATTGGATGTAGGAATCTTGTCCAATCTTGTGGAATCCCTGTTCGCCATCCACAGAGAAGTGGAGTCGATTGGAATCTGGCTGTGGGTCAGTTCACCCAGTACCCCTGGTTCCCCTATCATTAACCATTGTTTTCCCTATGATTTGGTTGGTCATTATAAGCCATAAACTTGATGGTTAAGAGCTTGACCCATAGCCATCTATTGGATTGCAACAAAGGCCAAAGCGCAGTTGATGGATGTGGGCAAGCAACGATGGATGTACCGCGTCCCAGGACATGTTTCCGCACACCCTGCACTGCGAAATGATTCTCTTGCTGGAACGGACCTCGCAGGTGGGATCGCAGCAGTGAAGCGTTGATGGCCAAGGGTAGATGGCTATGGGTCAATATTAACCAACCAATAATGGGGGTCAATAACCAACAATAACAAGGAAACCAATGGTTGATGATGGGGAACCAGGGGTACGGGGTTTTGACCTACAGCCAGATGGTAAGGTGAATAGCAGATTCATTTGCACATCACAACGATGGTAGTCTCATGGCGCGTTAGCAAAACCACACTACGAAGGCGTTCGCCTTCGTGAGATCGGCGGTGGATGATTATAGCACGAGACTTCGGGCACCGGGGTGCGCGGCTTCGCTTCCAGGCTAGTGAGAAAACGCTCACAGAATCACTGGCAAGTGATTGGGGGGTTGTTTTTGTTTGGTGACAGTGATAACGCTCCGATAGCATCCTATCCATCATTTATGGTCAGTTGGTGCTAGCCACTTCAACTCAATGATGATTAGTTATTGATGGATACCCTCCGGTAATTTAACATGGCAATGGAAAATCACCCTATGTTATAGAGAAACCCAGGGAAATCATCCATTTATGGTGGATTTTCCATTGCCATGTTAAATTACCAGAGGGTAGTGCTGAGTTGCATCAGTAAGATCTCAGAAGATGAGTTTGGTGATGCCAATCACACTATCTCCAGGTACGTCCTGAGTATGGTTTGTTCTCATCCCCAGGATTGTGGGTGGACCATTGCACAACATTACAGGACGCCATATCCGGTTTCTCAAAATAGGGGTATGTCCTAAATCGTCCAATATCCATTATTGATAGTGATAAACCAACCAGTCATGTTACTATCAATAATGGATATTACTATTTGAAGATGGTTCCCATTTATATATATATTACTAACCATTACTATTGATATAGGGGTTCCTTATTTTAAGAAAGCACCATAATATATTGGTGACTGCGGCTGCGGGACGGACGGAAATGTCGGCCGTTGAAGCGGCTGCGGATTCCGTCCCTTTGGGATTCCACGGGCCACACCTGGCGTTGAACCGTTGCAACGGGGTTCAGCGCTGTTCACCGCGAAAAGAAATCAACCCCATTAAGAGCTGCTCACATCGTGAGGTGGTTAGATTTCTTATGGTTTCTTCTTCTGGTTAGAAACCATGAAATCAAACCACTAAGAAAATATTGTTTCAAATCGTGAGGTTTATTAGTGGTTTCTAGCAGCTTTTTCCAATTTGCAGCTTAGTCCAGGCTTGTTCCCTGCAACTGGTCGGCCTGGGCGTACCAGCAGCATGAAAGTGGTTTCGAATCGCAGCTAGTGATGCTGCTAGAAGTGAATAAATGAACTGTTCAGCTAGCAGCATCACTAGTAGCTGTTGGTTGGGAGCAAGGCCCGGGGGGGAGCCATGAGCGGGTTCCAGGAAGCAAATGCCAGATTAGCCATCATTCTCCGTCGATTCAGGGTTCTGAATTTCATTGCGAACCCCCACTAAGCCAGCGTTTTCCATCATTTAACCATTATTTGCCTTCAACTAGCCACCATTACTAATTATCCATCATTACTAACCATCATTGCTAACCATCATTGCCAATTAGCCATGATTTGACCGCCATTAATCATCATTGATCATCATCAACTCCAACCAGGTTGGTTATGCCCCGCCCATGATAGGAAATGATCACCTATCATCATGAATTATGGCTAACCACCATTGAACCGTCATTCACCATCCGTTAGCCATTGAACCATCGTGGAATATCAACACCCATCAGGAACCACCACAATCCGCGACTTATCACACACTCT
>VSDK01006584.1:523144-541589 GCA_009767595.1 Symbiodinium kawagutii | reverse complement strand
TCAACCACTCGCGAACCATCATTGACCATCAGCAACATCTTGTGAGCGCCCTGATTAGCCATCACGAACGACATCGTCCATCAGTAATCTATCATCAGCCATCAGTAACCTATCATGAACAAACACTAGCATTGACCGACAGCTAAGATCACTAACCCATCACCCAGATGCTCCATGTATAGCATATTTACCTACATTTGGGTCATTTTATAGGTAAATGTAGGTAAATATGCCATACATGGAGCCACTGGGTCGTTGGCCATCATTTTCACCATCATTAACCATAGTGAAGCCTCGGTAACGTACTTATTCCCACGGCATTTTCATGGCCTGCGCAGGTGAAAGATCCCAGGAAGGTGCGGGTGTCACTTATGGCAAATAAGAAGAAGAAGAAGAAGAAGAAGAAGAAGAAGATGATGATGATGATGATGATGGTGATGATGGTGATGATGATGGTTATGATGGTGATGACGGTGATGGTGATGATGATGATGATGATGATGATGATGATGATGATGATGATGATGATGATGACGATGATGATGATGATGATGATGATGATGATGATGATAGGAGTCTAGCAACAATGACAGGCGTAAAAAAGGTGCTTGATAGGGCTTAGTACTAGTCTTGATCGGCGTTTTCATGGTGCTTGATAGTTATTGTGCTTGATAGGGGTTAACCTATACTGGCTGGTGGTTTCCAACATTCTTTATTTTCCCTAGTGGTTATTAACAAATAGTTGGTTGACTAATATTTTTCATGAAGGGGTTGAAACCACCAACCAGAGATTCATTTGCATCACAACGATGGTACTCTCTCTCTCTCTATCTATCTATCTATCTATCTATCTATCTATCTATCTATCTATCTATCTATCTATCTATATATATATAATATATATAATATATATATATATATCTATCTATCTCCATCTCTCTCTCTCTCTACATATAGTGTTGAATCTTGTGCGACGCATTGAGAGCTTTCCCATGTCCGAGATCCTGTGCGCAGGCTGAGACGGCCGCCGAGCCTCAGTCTGAGCCGACCTGATGCAGCGGAAATGTGGCGGAGCTGCAGTGCTGATGGTGGGTTGCTGATGGCCGGTCAACGGTGTTGCCAGTACCAGTGGGTAATGATGGTTTATAATGAGGTTGTAGTGCTGATGGTTAACAAATGGTGGTTTTGCCCCATTCACAAAGCTGGGTAATGAAAAAATGATGGTTTATAATGACCACAACTGGTCAATGGTTTCAAAGATCTTCATTTTTTTCATGGAGAGATAGCACTTTTATGTTTGTTTCAAGCGGATGCTTGAAACCTTACAGCAGTCAAGGTTTATAGCCAAGAGTCATCGTCACCCATGCAGATCCTAAGAAAGGCACCCAGTCATCGTGGCTCCGGATTTGGAGGTCTACAGGTTGATGCAAAGGCTACCCAAGCGGTCAGATTGATCTTGGAATCCTCGGTGTTTGGTGCTGGCTTCCAGGGTAGCTCTGGCCAGAGCTGGTGGGAGATGAGGATTCTGACTTTGGATAGACCTGCAGAGGTGTCAAGCCATAGGGGACCCCTAACAATGGACGGTTTATTGGTATAGATGGTTGATAGTGGATGATTTGGGGCTACCCCTACGACTTGAGAAATCACTATAGAGACAACTGCAAGATTGAAAGTTACTGCAAAATTGCGGAAGATGCCTGGCACTGTCATTGCTACTCAGGGACTGCCACTGCCATTTGAGCTCAATCCCACCCGTTGTTGCAATTGTTTGGTCTCGTTGCTTTTGAAGTATGCAGATTCATTTGCCACTTCTCATGCTACAGCTGCTGCTGGTGCGATCGGTCCGTGAAGACACACTTACCTCACATGCCCAAAGCGACCCCGACCCCGGAAATTGTAACGGATGGTTCGGTCGCAAGCAGTGCTGTACAATGAAATGTGGGGGCAAGCAGCCCTATCAGCAACGCACCCTCTTGGAGGGTGCCATGTTGCACAATTGCCGACTTCAGAAAGGACCTTACAAGCGTGCTGGTAAATGGTTGGAGACATCTGAGAACATGGACTCCCTCTTCTTCAGCAAGCGCAGTTCGTCTGATCCTCTCGTCAAATTTCCCAAGTCCGAATACATGTGCCATGAGATTTGTGATGCTCAGTGGCCCCCAACCAATATGCGACCCAAGAGTTTGTGGAAAATGAATGTCGATGTTTTTCGGTCCGGCGGAGTGGAGGGCGACGAAAACGCCTGCGCCTCAATGACTCGAGTGAAGCCTCAATGGCCTCCAAAACGTGAAGAGTCCGGCGAAGGGAAGAAGGCCGAGAAAAAGTCGAAGGGCTTGTTCTCAAAGATGTTCAAGGCGGGCAAAGGCAAGAAGTGAGGGGGAAGCCACACAGATGGCGAATGTCTTTCACAGCGCATAGCCTGAGAGAAAAACGATTTCCAATCATGTTTGGCACTGGCACACAGGGTGACTGGAATGATTGAAATTGGATTTCCAGAGTTAGCCTAAAAGCGATGGCAAACTTATGGATTAGATCTCCATTTGGTTGGGCATCTTCGTTGCTCGAATTTTCAGGGATCAAGCCAGCTTTGGGGAAAACTTCGATCGCCAGCCAGATACTGTAATTGATCAATTTATCAGCCAAATCAATGTGATACTTACAACATGCTATATGGATTTATACGGTATTGATATGATCATACTATCAGCCATATTGTCACATTATCAACCATGACTATTAACAGTATGGCAGTGGGGGAAGTGTGTAAGCATGACTGTTCATGGAATCATGGTGATGTACCAATCAATAGGGTACAGTCATCAAATTTCTTGGGATATGTTGGGATTACAGCGACCGAAACAGCAGTGCAGAAGTTGAGCATGCCTCATTGGGATATACCAAACCGGAGGAAAATAGGCCCTAGACGTCAGTGTCGGCATGCTATCCAATTGAGTGTGTAGGAGTGATGCTATCCGATCCAGGCACTACCGTTTGCAGAAGCACACAGTTGAATTTGACAAGCTGGTAACTGGTAACTTTTAACACCATCAGTCAACCATCTATTCACCATCTAATTAATAAGAATATATATGTGTATATATATATATATATATATATCTATATTTAAATATATAAAATATAGACCACCCATCAACCAACCGTTAACCATCACTTGACCATCAGTTAACCCTACTCAGTAGGCCCGTCCAACGAAGCAATGCTCATCGAGCTTGCAATCTAGTGTTGAAATCCAAAGGCCCCGGGAACCATTTTGAGAAGTGAGAACGCGTCCCATGATGATGATGATGATGATGATGATGATGATGATGATGATGATGATGATGATGATGATGATGATGGTGATGATGATGATGATGATGATGACGATGACGATGACGATGACGATGACGATGACGATGATGATGATGGTGATGGTGATGATGATGATGATGATGGTGATGATGGTGATGATGATGATGATGATGATGATGACGATGATGATGATGGTGATGATGATGATGATGACGATGATGGTGGTGGTGGTGGTGATGATGATAAACATGATGATGATGATGATGATGATGGTGATGATGATGATGATGGTGATGATGATGATGATGACGATGACGGTGATGATGATGGTGATGGTGGTGACGATGACGACGATGATGATGATGATGATGATGATGATGATGATGATGATGTTGATGATGATGATGATGATGTTGATGATGATGATGATGTCGATGATGGTGGTGGTGATGATGTTGATGATGATGTTGATGACGATGATGATGATGATGATGATGATGGTTGATGATGATGATGATAATGGTGATGATGATGATGATGATGATGATGATGATGATGATGATGATGCTTGATGATGACGATGACGATGATGATGGTGATGATGATGATCATCATGGTGATGATGATCATCATGGTGATGATGATCATCATGGTGATGATGATGATGGTGGTGATGATGATCATCATGGTGATGATGATGATGATGATGATGATGATGATGATGATGTTGTTGTTGATGATGGTAATGGTGTTGGTGATGATGATGATGATGATGACGACAAGGACGGCGACCGACTACGACTACGACGTTGACGACCTCAGAGGAAGCGGATGGACACCTCAAAGGCTTCTGACTGCTACTCCAACCGTGAATTTTTTGGCTCGTTTAGGGGGCTGGTGTGGCATTCGCGCCGCAGCCATCCCCACTGTCAGTCATGATTAGATGGAATGCGCCTTGGCACAGCAGCAGGGACTTCCAAAGCTCTCGAGTTGTGGCAAGCTCTCCGAAATGGCGAGCTGGGTCAAGCTGTTAACCAACCAATTTCATGAGGGGTGACAACCAACAATAATAAGGGAAACAATGGTTAATGATAGGGAACCAAGGGTACAGGGTGAACTGACCCACTGCCAAATTGTACCAGCTGTTCGTGGTGAAGTTGAATGATAATCACTGGTATACTGCTCGTGGTAAGTTTGTAATCAGCACCTGAGACTGTGTTCCCGATCTTTCGAGCACTTGGTTGCCTGAATCAAAGACCGGTCACAAATGGCCAGCCTCACAGACGATACTTGCTGTATCTAGTTTTTTGAATAAACTGATGAAGTCAAAGGTTTGTCGGTTGCCTGTTTATCCATCATAAGCCAACCACCGTAAACCAGCTATTCCAACCAGGCCTTCCCTCTATGGCCGACATGGATTCAGGGGTCCCTGCCCACGCAAAGAAACATCGGTTGGGGCAAGGCGTGCTCCCTAAGCTCAGCAACGAGTGTTGGGCGTGTTTTTGTCATTGGGGAAATCGTTAAACATTACCTACAAGGTGGGCTCCGCGTCACCAGCTGTAGTTGTTGGGCTATAGCTCGGACAACTGCCAGTTGTGGTAGATATAACTGGCTTGTTTATTTGGTCTTCTGGACCAACTGATAACCAGGGGGCCCACCTTGTCGACGGTTTTCACCACTTTCCTGTTCAAACATTTATCCACCTGCTGTTGATGGCCTCAATCTCATCAGCGCTTTGAAAAGGTTGGTAGAGTTTCCTTTGATGAAATCGGGCTACGCAGGGTTTTGGTGTTGCCGCGAGCTTAGCATCCAGCCCCTACTCTACCAGTTGGGAACAATGGCTTTTCTCATAATTGCGAACTAATCTGAACCACCATTCTTGTATTATAGGCGTTGCTTTTGAACGACTGAGTGTGAAACGCAGATTTGTTTAGAATGATCAACCATTCCCACTTATCAACCATTTACGGAATTCACAGCTAGCTTTTTGGTCATGACTAAGCACCCTTCTAGCCTTTGTTTCCCCCTCCATAGGAACCAATATTTACCCTCAAAACCCTTTAATGATCAGTACTACATAGTCATCATTATTACCCGGCCCATAGCAAGCAAGCAACATGAACCAGACCACCACTCACCAGTATCCATTACTATCAAGGGTAAACCAATCATTAGCCACGAACCCTGAACAAAGTGGAAGCTTATTAGGCCACGATGAGCCACTATTGACCAACCAATCAACCACTATGAGCCAATGGACCATTTTAAACCACCTACAGAGTGGTCTTCCCCTGATTATATGTTGGTTTATAAGCCACCATCCAGTAGAGTTCTATCTTCCATTTGTTTGGTACTTACACTAGTTGCATGACTAGTTATAACCCAACTTAGCACAGTGGGTACCACTCTGTATCATCGTGATTGGTACCACATACCACTCTGTATCATTATAACCCTAGTGATCACCCTAGTTATTATCTAGTCTAGTTATAACCCTAGTTGTCTAGTGATTCACCCGTCCCGTCCTTGCCACTGGGCGGCTTCCCTGGCGACGCCACTCAGGTAGCGTGGCTCGTGCTGCTGGCCGCGACCGTGTCGGGCCGCAAGCTGGGCTTTCAGTGCCCTGGCTGGCGCAGCAGTTGGGGCGGTCAGTGAGGTTTAGTGAGGGTGAATAGCTGGTTAGTGAGCGCAAGTGAGGGTTAGCGAGGGTTAGTAGCTGGTCAGTGAGGGCTACCGTAATAGCTGGTCAAGCTGGTTACGTGATGGTTGACCAAGAAGAACCATGCTTAATTAATTAGTCATGATAAGTGATGGTCAGTGACATTGGTAGCTGGTTAAGTGATGCTTTAGGGTTGTTTTGCCCATGACTCTGGGATAGTGGGGATTAATCAATCATTAAGCTGGTGAACGTGGATCGATGATGATGGTTGCTACTTGGTAATGGTCGATAGTGACTGACACAGTGAAAGTATGGTAAGTATGGTTTGATTATGGTCAATAGTAGTCAATGAAAGTAAACAGTGATAAATGGTGGCTAGCAATCATGACTACAACCTGACTGTGCGCATACGTTTTTTTTGTTTTGTTTTTTATATTTGGTAGAATTACTCCACACTCATCAAGACAAAGGATTCTCTAGCAGCATTGAATCAATCGCACACACGTTGGATGCAGAAATGTTTCTTTCATTTCGCCCACTTCTACAGAAAGTTGCCACAATGTGCATAGCAAGTACACTCATTCATGTGATATATTCTCTTCTCTTGCTATACAAAATGTAGGCAATTCGTCTTGATCTCACGGATTCTTGGCAGAGATTGATGCGGGATTTCTTTGTTCCACCGGCATTCCCTGAACCTTTGAGGACAACATATGGCTTTGGCGGAGAATCAGGCACGACCTCGCTGTTGCTGTTGAGCAGACATGGTACTCCTGAGTTGCGAAGGGATGAGTATGAACCCAAAATATTGGTTGATGGGTCCTGGTTAACTATAAATATTCATACTGAATAGTAGTGAACATCAGCTGACCATGATTAGTTGGGGTTACTAATTGTAAGAATTCCTAATGGTAAACCACAGTGTATGATGGGGGTAATCATTACAAGAACATACTGCTTAATCATGGTCAATCCTTGAGAATTATCATGCCAAATTTTGTCTAATCACTACAATGCTTGTGGTGAATCATGGGCAAAATGCGGCCACACATGGCCACACATGGCCACACATGGCCACACATGGCAAAATGCTTGTGGTGAATCATGGCCACACATGTTTGATGATGAACCCCAGATGAACAAAGCACCGCAGCTGTGAGCGTCGCATGGCAAAGGTGAGCGTTGCGGTTCAACTTGTGTGGTGATCAGCTGATGAACCGAAGCGACGGGCAAGGCAGCAACATATGCAGAGATATATGTAGTGGTTTCTTAGCCCATAGGAGTACCCCCAAATCATCCAATATCAATCACTTATAGTAATAAACCATCCATTTTTGGGGTCGACAAGCCACCACATTGTTTTTTAGTGGTTATATAATGATCTGTTTACAATGATGATTTGTTTTGGGTTAGTGGTCAACAGTGGCTAATTGTACATGGATGTTTCTCAAAAGTTGTGGGACACCCAAAATGGTTGGTTGATTACTACAAATGGCTTATCTTGGATGATTCAGGGGTACCCCTATGGCCTAAGAAACCACCCATCGCATGCACCAAACTTAGGCAGCCATAAGCATCTGATAGCTATGAACCAACCATCCAGGAATTATTGTTGATTAAGCATCAACTAACCAGCAACCAGCCGTCGTTGATCATCAATCATCGTTGACTGTCAAGTAACCATGCTTAACATTCGTTAGGCATCAGGCAACCCTCATAGTCATTGGCCATCAAGTAACCGTCTGAATATTCAATGATGACCAACCACACCTTTGGGATCCCATGCTGGCCATGTTCCTTCATGGTGAAATCGACACTCATAGGCGGTCTTATCACTAGTGCACGCTGATGTGGACATAGATAGGTGCACACACACACACATATGAAATACACATCAACCACGTACATTTAGATTCACACAGATTTACACCTCCAAAAACCCATTGACGTTGATCAAAGGACACAGATCATATCAACACACTCCGTGACGTTCCCGCTGATCAGATCAGGTCGCCCTGCGCACCTGACTTTCAAGCTGAAGGCCGTGCACTATGCGAATCCCAAAGCTGAGTACCTGGGCTTGGTGGCTTTTCGTCAGGACAAGCTGCGCTTCAGCAAGAACTTCATCAAGTATTGAGTTGATGTTTTCTGAATCTTGACCGATGATCCTGATAGTTTGGAATGGCCAAGCAAGGGTAGTGGCCATGGCAGTCCCCCAACGGCTCAAGGATCTCAAAACAGAAGTCCCACACAGCAAACTTTTTGTTTGCAACAGATGACAGCAGCTTGCAAAATTTGAATAAAAACCAAGAGGTATTATATAGCTTGGTTCCGAAACCGGAAACTTCTCACCACAAGAAAGTCATGAGGATTTTTGCCAAAGCTAACCACAGTTGCACTCCTGGTATCTAAGATAGACCCGCCCAGGGGTTGGATGACCAGTTTCCGCACTTGGGATACCCTTCGGGTAGGGTCCGGCTGTTAGTTTCCAGCAGAGCTGCCGGAGCTGCGGGTCACCTTGGCGGCCGCCTTAACGGTGTTGCGCTCAGGTACGCGGAGCTTGGGCACCTGCAGATCTCGACGTCCAAGGGCATTTGCCTGACGTGCTCGGTGCGGAGCTGAGCAGAACGGATCAGGTTGGATCAGAAGTGGATGCTGATGTTACAACCACGATCTGGGGTGTTTATAATGGTTAATTGTGGTTTATAATGGTTGTAGTGGTTATAACCATGATATAGGGGTTGAACCAAATGGTGTTTATAATGGTTAATAGGCGATAATGAGCAACAAGAGTGATTTAACAACTAAATAGTGGTTTATAATGGTTATAGTGGTTATAACCATGATATGGGGTGTTTATAATGGTTAATAGGGGATAATGAGCAACAAGAGTGATTTAACAACTAAATAGTGGTTTATAATGATTATAGTGGTTATAACCATGATATGGGGGTTTAACCAAATGGTGAACTATAATCAAATGGTGAAGTTATAACTAGATGATCAGGTGGTGACTATAAACACATGGTGAAGTTATGCTAAAACTTGATGCTGAAGTTATACCCATGATGTAGGGGTTTCTCAAAATCAAGTGGTGGTTCCAGCATCAACCAGGTGACTATATGACTTAGATGGTTCTCTTAGGTCATTACTTGATATGGTGGTTTCTTAGATTATTGATTACTAGACTATACATGACTAATAAACTGGATGATTGGGAGGTTCCCCCCATTTCAAGAAACCACCGTGTGTAACCTATAGGATTCTATGTTCAATATTGGCATAAACTCTGGTCAAGGATGCTTAGCAGTGGTTGATGGTGGTTGATGACCATTACAACTCCGAAAGGATCAGATTGGCGATCGGGTGATCATTGAGATGATGATGGTAGAGAATCGGACCCATGCTGGTGGTTTCAAACATTTTCTATTTTACCTAGTTGGGATGGTTGTTCCCTTTCTTTCAAGGCAAGGGACTGCCATGTCCAACCTATCACCTAATCATTTTGCAGGAGGCTGGGATGGTTGGTTGACCAATTTATTTTTAGGATGGCTTGTAACCACCCACAAAAATGGTAGATCCATGTGATCATAAGGGTACGAAACCACGTTCATACTGACAACTGACGATCATTGAACCATGGTCGATTGTTCAAACTGTAAAAATACAATGGCATTAATTAACCAGTGCATGAACGTCACCTAGAACCATATTACAACTAACTATCACCATTATGTAATCAACAATATATTGTACAACCATTGTATAGTAGGCACTAATAGTCATAATTAGTTAGGATAACCCCAATGTTTACAATCATTATATAAGCATTCGACAAGCCCATAAAGCATTATATAAGCAGCATTATATAACCAGTATAGAAGCATTCTAACCATTATGTAAGCATTATACTTATCGATTATATAACCACTATGCTATTTTGACGGTAATCACAACCACGACTATAAAACCATATGCTACTACTACGGTTATCATGATGATTGTCATAAAATGGTTACATAACATAAACGTCATAACCTGTTGTCACATATAACCATTACAGAACCACCAGTATAATAAGCATCATAGCCTCCATTATAGCCACCATTTATCCGCATGGTGATTATAATCACCATTATCAAACCTATAACCATCATAAAAAAATCACCATAGAATACCACCATGAAAGCCACCATAAAAAACCACCATAAAATACCACCATGATAGCCACCATAAAAAATCACTCAACCACCATAAAGATGACCCCTGCTGTTGTTTGCACACACACCGCACCCCGTTGTCGAGTTGTCCCAGGACGACAAGGTCTGCAGCTCACCGAGTCACCCAGCAGAGGCCCAGTCGAAACTGGTGCTTCAAAAGAGGATGATAGGAGGTTTATAGGGGTTTCATACGGGTTTTTGAAGGGGTTTTAAAGGTTTTGTAGGGTTTTATAAGGTCTAAAGGGGTGTATAAGGTTTTGACAGGGTTTTATAAGGTTTGATGAAAGTTTTGTAGGGGTTTTATAGGCGTTTTTTAGGGGCTTCATAGAGGGAATTATAGAATTTTCAGAGGGGTTTGAGAGGCGTTTCTTTTAAAGGGTTTTAAAAGGGTTTATAAGGGTTTTTATAAAGATTTTATGCGGATTTTATCAGGTCTCATACGTCAAATAGCTTTACAAAGGGTTTTGTACGTTTTTTTTTTAGGTAAAGGGTTCCATTAGGGCTTTATAGGGGTTAAAACCATTATATAATTAGTAAGGGTTCAGAATAGGGATAATAGGCAACAATTATGGTTAAAGTACTACTAGTTGGTGGTTTCAATACTTCTTTATTTTCCGCAAGGACTTTGGGATGGTTGATTGACCAGTATTCTTCAGAAGGGTTGATGGTGGTGTAGTACTGGTTGATGATGGTTTCGTTGAAGCGAATCAATGGTTAACAAGGGTCGATTGCTGGAAAATCACTGTTTGAGTCATGGTGAATGGTCAAATTTATGGTTGCTTTTGGTGCTCATGGCTGGTCATGATTAGTTCATTGTTGGCCAGTGATGAATTCATGTAGAAGTATTTGATCACTACAAAGTCATGAATTCTAGTAATCAGTTGACAAATAGTACAGTGATCGATAATGGTCAAATCAGAAACTACTATCAACTAGTGATTTATAGTGATTCATAGATTAACAAATAATATTCAATTGAACAAGAGTTAAATCACAAAAGTTAATTGTTCCATGAACAATGGCTTATTGACTATTGTTCAATCAGCAACAGATCAACAATACTTAGTGGTTGATCGCTTGTCAATCAGTTGACAATTGCACCAAATGGTCGTTTCATCGGTGAATCCATTAGCCCTTCAACTTGTCAATCATTTATTTACAACTTTACTCCTTGTTACTATAGCCCTTACAACAGCAACCTTACTCCTTGTTATTGTTGCTTATTGAATAATTTATTGCCTCGTCATTGTTCTTCATCCATTCTTGTTGCTTATGTACTCAAGGAATGGCTAATTTTTCCGGTGAATTATTTCGTCACTAAAGGCTAATAATAGCTATTTCCGGTAAAGTACCAAAGGATTTCTTTAAATTTTATTTGATATAATGTAATTATTCTATTTTCATATATTCTTTCTGAATAATTTCTTTTGCCTTTCGTTGGACCTTTCTTTTCCGAGTCTCGCTGACAAACGAAGCTGGATTCCTCGGGAGGCCTCGGATCCCAAATTCGTGTGCTCCGAAGCCAAAGCGGGGAAGAAGTTCAGTGCCCCGACGAGTGAAGCGAGGGGATGGCGGGGATGCCACGGGGCCTGTCGTGCTGGGCCGGCGTTCGTTTCCGTGGAACGGTGGGCGGGCACATGATAGACCAGAGTGGTAGATGAAGGTCTATAGTGGGTCTATCACTGAAGACCATAATGAGTGGCACATAATTTACAGGTTTTCACCAGGTTCCTCTCATTAGGTCTTCAGTGGTCATTATTCATCGTGAGACCGCCATGAGATCATAGGATGTCAGAGGTCATCACCTTTAGTGGTCATGATTCAACCATTCACTCTTGGCTTAATCACAATTCTTGCAGGTAAAGCAGCTACTTCAATGGTAGAGTTCCACCTCAGGCCGTCAGTTTACCGGAGAGTGGCCACTGTCAATCGTTCATTGACCGCTGAGGATCTAAGATTCGTGTTAGCTGATCTAGTGCCATTGTCCTTTGTAAGGCTGGAGAGTGAAATCGTCAGCAGAAGACGAAAGCGACATCGTGGCCGGGGAACCTGAAGAGCGGGTGGTGATTCCTGGCGAAAGCAGAGTTGACAATGACAAGGAACGTGAAAAGCGTGCGAGTATGTTTTTGCCACTAAATGATATGAGCTAGAAGCCATTGATGATATGTGTTTTAATTAGCCATGACAACAGTGGTCATTCACCCCAACAACGGTGGCGGTTAGTAACCACAACATCTTAGTGGTCATGAACTGTAATTGACTATGGTTTATCCGTCGTAGCCATGTCGGCTATTAACCACACCACAAGTCAGATGATGCTAGTGAAGAAGGTCACCGAGCGATTGATGGTAGTTAGTTACTGGCTGTTGGCGGTGGTTAACATTGACATTTCAGTATTTTTTTGCACATTCTTGGGGGATCATCACCATAGGATCACAATGTCACAATATATCCAGGCAACTTGACCACAGGGGAAAATAGTTATCCATAATACGGCCATACCAAGGTGAACCATAACGCTTCATGATAGGGGAAAGAGACCAACAACCAGCAACAACGCGATAAAAAGGGTCAATTCTGCCTAATGATGGTCAACAATGGATAGTGCTTGTTGGTGGTGGGTAGTACGCTGGTTGCAAAGCTAGCTCAGCCGTATAGTCCGACGTGGGAGATCCAGATGACTGAAAGGAAACGACTGATCTTCATTTCTCATTTGACCACCTGGTGGTTTCTCAATACGGATCTACCCATCTAGCCTTCATGAATATACCTTGTTGATCATGGTAAGCATTCCCAAAGCATCAGTACCAACAGGTGCGGTTGAGATGATTGATATGGCTCCGTAAATCAAAACGGTTCCCCTTTGCAACCCCAAGTTAGGATCATGGTGGTTGGGAAGCCATCAATATTGGCATAGCCTGGAATCTTTGGACAGGGACTTGGGATGGAGCTTAGTTGCTGCCGGATGTGGCACTGACGTTGGAAAAGGATGGAAAAGGTACGTATCCACCATGCATAGGCGCACAATACGTATATAATCATATAAATGATTTCTGTGATGAATATGCATACCATTTGCATGATCTCTCATGTTTTCATAACTCCAGTTGTCGTTTTTGTTCAAGCTCAACCATCAGTCACCCATGAACCGCTTTAATCAACAACTAGCATCGCCCATAACCTCTTAGTTCATCCATCGAACATTATTAGTGCCTTTTACCAACTAGTCTCAAACCATTAATTCAACCATTATATAATTAACTCATCAATCCATTCATCAACCATGAAGTATATAACCCTAACTAACCATCAACCTCGACCACTAACTAACCATAACCATTAGTCCATAAATCAACCATTGACTACCTGCATGGCTTTGACGTCCTCTCACACTTCGGTTTTTAGCTTATTTTTTAGCTTATTTTTTAAACAACTGTAATCTGGTTGGTGGTTTGATTCACATTTTTATTTCCCCCAGCAATTATAAAATGGTTGACACATATTTTTCATAGGGGTTGAAACCACCAACCAGTAATGGATTAAGAGATAAAAGCATAAAACGGACGAGCCCTCAAATCATGGTGACTTCAAGTCAAGAGACTTTGAAGGACAACGCCTCTCCCATTGGGCAACAGGTGCAGATGCCTTGTTTCAGATGAAACACACATTTTGTGTTTAGCTCGAACTTGTAATGCAGAAATCGTCATGTATTCATTGTATATATTACCAGCAACTAACCCCAACTGACCATCTTCAACCAGATAACCAACTCTGACTAACCACCAACCATCTAACCAACCATGATTAACCATCTTACAACCGTTATGCAGTCACTGTCCATCAACTAGCAGATCCTCATTAATCAACCAATAAACCATATGATCACTAACTACCCATCTACCATCATCTACTCATCTTCATCCATCTTCCAAGGATCTTCCATGCTGAGATCCCCTTCGCTTTGAAACAACGAACTCTCCCCGAAAAACCATCCGAAAAACCATGTTCCTTCACCATCTTCCAGGGTGGAACTGTCACCATCCATGATCCTCTCACCATCTTCGATCCGCTCAGCTGGATCTTCCCCACCTTTCCGCGACCCGGAAACGAAGCCCAGGTCGAGATCCCGCTGAAGAAGTTGAACCACGAGCAGCACTACCGTGCGACGCTCACCAGCGGAGTCCAGGCCTCGGGCGACAACGACGACCTGCACCGGGGCAGGCGCGGCGGTGGGGCGGCCCTGGGGGCGCCCTGGTTCCCGGGGCCCGGCCGCGACGGTCCAGGCAAGTGACGCAGTGGAGCATGACGGTGGTGATTGCCTCGCAGGCGGTGACTCGGACCAAAGGTGAAGTGGGTGAAAAACTGGGTGGAACTTGGTTTCACTGGTGAAAAACTGGGTGAAACCAGCTATATTATGAACTTGGTTGGACTGGTGAAACTTACCCCAAATCATCTTTTATTAATCATTTGTATTAATAAACCAATCACTTTCGGGGGTCCCTATGGCTTGATAAACCACTATAGTTGGTATATCCCCTACTATTGTTGCTCATGATCCCCAGCTTTATGAACCATTAACCATTGTTTAACTATGTTTTATTCCCAATAGAACATTGGTAGCGCGTTCAGCCAGCCAGCCAGCCAGCCAGCCAGCCGCCAATAGATACTTGCGGAATCAGCCAGAGCCCGCCACAGCCAGCCAGTCAGCCAGCCAGTCAGCCAGCCAGTCAGCCAGCCACCATCAGCCAGCGAGCCAGCCACCCAGCCACATTGGCGGAATCAGCCAGCCAGCCAGTCACCAATCGATAGCCTCGGAATCAGCCAGCCAGCCACCCAGCCACATTGGCGGAATCAGCCAGCCAGCCAGCCGCCAATAGATACTTGCGGAATCAGCCAGAGCCAGCCACCAATCCACCAATCAATAGCGGCGGAATACAGAACCTACCCGCATTCAAGTTGATCAATAAGGAGGGAACCATAAAGAGGTTATACAACCATACAGTGATGCTTCTTGCTTCGCCACTGTGCGACCCCATCCGCCAAAGGAAGCTCAGATTTGAAATTGCGGTGACCCCTTTCCAAAGACAAAACCAACATTGGAACGGCTAGTCAATGCACGACTGCTTGTTTGCCATTAGTCAATCCTCAGCCATCAACTGTCCTCGCAACCCATCAAAACCAACAACCATTCGAACTGGGGGTCACTTGTCGCATTGGGATTCCGTCATGTGGCATGACAAGCCACCATTGGATCAACAATCAACGGTCTAATAGTTGTAAATGACCCAACACGTGAGCAACACCGTATATGCACAAGCTTCCTTTTTCCGCTCCTGCACATCGGCGCTCTGGCGGCATTCTGTGGCCCCACAGAGGCCACCTTGCGCCCGTGCAATCCGGGCCTGTGTTCAGTGGAAGTTGGAGTGGCCATTTTCAACATAAGAGTTCACGCACCTAAGGACTTAGTTTGCAATGTTGAGATACCCTCCGATTTATAAATTTCACAATGCAGTTTCATGTCTGTGTGCGTACATACACGCACAAATACATATACATGTACTTTTATGTATATATATATGTATATATATATATATTTATAATTGTGTTTATTTATGTGTGTATATACTGACATTTATACACATGCATATTAATTTTTGATGTACATACACGAATTTGTATGTGCGTATATCTTACCATTGATATAGGATACATTTTCATGTGCCACTACGCAATGTGCAAATTCCAGAATTTTCAGACTAGATTCACAAAGCGGCTGCGGTGCATTGTTGATGTTGCTTCATTCGCTCCTAAGAATGGTTTGCGACTGGGCCTGTGAGTCCGGTCGCTGTCATTGTTGACAAAGCACTGATGTGTTCGCCCGCAGCAAATTGGGTCTGCCTGATGACATATCGTCAATCGCGTTTGGACAAGCTACATAGAATCAAGGTACGTGACCACAGCTGCACTATTGGACATTTTCCTTTGACAAGACAGGCCGTGACAAAATAACGACAAATCATTCTTCATCACCAACCTTTGCCACATGCTCGTGCATGGCGGATGCAAGCGCGCCAGCCGGGCCGACAGTAGGGGATCCCAGTTTGGTCTTACGAGAATGCTGGTTGCAAAAAATCTTGTCGGGAGACACAGTTGCTGAGGTTCGGCGTCAAAAATTTCACATTGGTAGCTATTGGCTTGCTTCTCAGAAAACAATCGAAGGTTGGGGCCGCATTGTCTCTCACGAGCTCGTCTCGGATAACGCTCGTTGGCGTGAGTTGGTGCCGCAGCATTTATGGGACAAGGACAACAAACCTTATTTCGTTTTTGTAGAAACAAGGGTGTATAGGTCGCGCACTGTATGCGCGCCCGTTGGATCAGAGAGCTCTGCGCCTTCTACACTGACAAATGCGAATCGCAAATCTACACTGGTCAACGTGAATCGCAGGATGCGACCAAAAAGGCTTCTAGCCGCAACAGTTTCCTATAGCAATCCATAAATACACACGCGCCCGAAAGCGAAGATCTGTTTCCAAGACTTTGGAGGAGCTTCAGCGTGAGACAGCCGTGCGCATGCAGTGCCCTCGGATGGACAAGACGAGTTCTAAGAAGCAAAAGACATTTGCGGCCCAAGCTGCCGCGGTGCTGCCGCCCCCGCAGCCTTCCCGCCAGCGCATGGATGCTTTAGTCGATCGTATGGCAGCTGGGAGAACGCAGACCCGCTTGCTGACGCTGGCCAACAATCAGCTTTTTGACTTTTACGAGGACTCGTGCGTCAGCCCAGTGTTGGGGATCTATCCATCCATCCATAGCCATCCCCATCCATCCCTCCATCCGTCCATCTCTCCATCCGTGCTTGCGTCCATGTATTTTACCATCTACCTACTTACCTATCTACGTATCTAGGTCTACATTTACATGTACCTATCTATGCATGTTTCTATGTATCTATTTCTGTATCTGTCTACCCATTTGTTCATCGAGCCAGTTATCTTTCTATGTATATATTGGTGTATTCATTTGTTTATCGCTCCACCTATCTTTTTATTTGTACAGGTACTGCCAAAATTTGTGTAACATATTTCAGTAAGGAGAATCGAGCAATATTTACATTCAGGGATACTCAATTTGAAAGAGCGGCCGCAGTGCCAGGACAAGGTTTCAGAGCAACTTCAGCAACTTCAGCTACAAGCAGGTGTTTTTGCTGACCTTGATGGCCAGTTTGTTTGTATCACAGCAGCATTCTACAGACGATCCATTCACATGGTGGACGTTGCGCGTTTGCGACAAGATCCAACGCACCCAGACAAGTTCACAGCAGCAGCGGTCCAGACTGTGCAAGCATGCAAGTTGCGTGACCTGAATTTGAACTATCAGTTGCTGCCTCCGTCCCGCCTGGATCGCAAGAGCTTTGTCTTTGAGACTATGCCCAGGCCACAGGTAGATGGCAACATGCTGAGGGCACTTCCCGCTGCAGCGGCTCGTCTCTGACATGTTTTTCTACAGAATTTGCACGTGTTTCCATGTTTTTTGGACATGTTGTATTTGTTATACCTGGCTGGAAACCACAAACTTGAAGGTATCGCGGGGCCATCTTGACCCATGTTCAAGCCTATCTTGAGCTATAAGAAGCTTGTTTCTAACGTTTTGGGACAGATTTGGCAGGAAACCACAAGCTTGAAATTATAACTGGGCCATCTTGGCCCATGTGGAAGCTTACGTTGAACAAACGTCTTTGGCCAAGTGTATCCGATACATTTGGCTGGAACCCCCCACTGACAGCTATGGTTCGTATTCGTGTTGAACGACAAAAAGGTTGAGCCGTGCTGTTTTTGACAAACGCGGCAGGCTTCAGGAAGAAGTTTTATAGACTTGACGCACATAAACCAATGTTTCCTGGATTTTTGCCCAACTTCCTCTTAAGATCGCAGCATTTCATGTGGAAGGGACCGAGAAACTAAGGTGGACCAGCTTCAACGCAAACCCCACGCCACCGAGACCGAACCGCATTTGTTGCTGAACACAGATGGCTGGTCTAATCCTATTCTGGTTCAACCTGCTGGTGCTCGACGCCATGCAGCGGAGACTGATCACGTCGTCTTGCCTCGTTCTGATGCCGTCGCCGCACCTTCTGTTCTGTTGGATCTGCCACTGCTCCAGTAAATAGAATGTTGGAACGAAAGACCCCCATAATTTTTTCAAAAAAACGGGCATGTCTTTTTGGGCCATGCTCCAATGGGCAATGCGGGCGGCATTC
>VSDK01006584.1:498177-518836 GCA_009767595.1 Symbiodinium kawagutii | reverse complement strand
TGGTGGGTTTGTGCCGGTGGTTTTGTGTGGTGGCTTTGTGTTGGTAGTTTTGTGTGGTGGTTTTGTGTTGGTGGTTTTCTGTTGGTGGCTTTGTGTGGTGGTCTTGTTTTGCTGGTTTTGCGTTGGTGGTTTTGCGCTGGTGGTTTTGTGTGGTGGCTTTGTGTTGGTGGTTTTGCGTTGGTGGTTTTGTGTTGGGGGTTTTGCGCTGGTGGTTTTGTGTGGTGGCTTGTTGGTGGCTCTGTTGGTGGTTTTGCGCTGGTGGTTTTTCTGTGGTGGTGTTGTGTGGTGGTTTTGTGTGGTGGTTTTGTGTTGGTGGTTTTGTGTTGGTGGTTTTGTGTTGGTGGTTTTGCGTTGGTGGTTTTGCGTTGGTGGTTTTGTGTTGGTGGCTTTGTGGTGGTCTTGTTTTGCTGGTTTTGTGTGGTGGTTTTGTCGCGCAACAGGAAGCACAATTTTTTGAAAGAACCGTTCCAACAAACTATAGGCACTTTTGCCTCTGAATTGTAGGCCACCGTTTTCTTTGATCTTATAGTGGTTGACCTTGGGAAACTTCCGCCCCCGGCTTGCCCGGGTACTACTTGTAAATCATGATATGGTGGTTTCTCAAAGTAGGGGACCCCCCGCATCATCCAATATCTTATCATTTGTAGTAATAAACCAGCCATTTTTTTCCCCTATTTGAAGAAACACCCATATTCCCTCATAAAACCATGTCAACCATTAAATAAAGCTGATATAATGGTTCATGGGAAATAAACCATGATATTCCCTCATAAACCTCACCATTTCTCAAGGAAGTTCGAGCGATTTGCTGTATGTTTGTTGGGTCGGTGACTCGAACTTCCACAACTCGCCCCGTGTCACGACGCCACGACTAAGGGCGTGGCATGGTCCAAAGTGCCCATTGCGATGAGCGGCGTGACTTGGCGTTGAAAGATGAAACGGAACTGCTGCCGCTGTCGCATGTGGTTCGTTGAGCTATGTTGAGCTGATAGTCATGGTCAGTTCATTGTGACTCAGTGACTTAGATGGTTTTGGGTCAATAGTAACCAACCAATAATGGGGGACAATGAGCAACAAACATAGGGAAGATAATCAGCTCATTGTCAACAGATTGTAGTGCAATTCAATGATCAGTGACTTAGATGAGCTATAATCACTAAGTCACTGAGTGCTGGTCAGTTCATTGTGACTCAGTGACTTAGATGATGCTTATTTGATATATCAGGAATTGTATTTCTCATATCATGATTGAATGTATTTATGCACTCATACGTGTAGGTGGTTTCTTGAAATTGGGGTACAGCAAAACTTGGTTGGTTTAGTACTGAACATGATTGGGATTCAATGATTTGGAGTCCTCTATTTCGAGAAACGCTTATATATAGTTTGCTATATATACATATATATATGTACACTATGTTTTTCAAATTCATCATACCATTCTTGGTATGAAAGTGACATGAGATAGCGATTACCATAAGCCGTATGGCCGATACAGGTGGAGCTGTTAATGGTGTAGGCGATCGAGTCATAGGCAAATATGATGGCATTACCACTGATGTTACAACTGATTCTAAGTTTGAGCAATCATATCAACTATATATATATATATATATATGTACCTATTAGATCAGCATATGTATATATAATATATACGTATCGTTGGCATAAATGTGTAGTTTATGCCTAATGTTGACGGTGACAAGGTGCTACAACGGCAGAGGTGGAAGATGAGGCCCCAACGATTCGCGAGCAGCTTATGTTCATAGTTACCCACTCGAATGTCACCAGCAACTTTGATGGATAACATTGGTTAACATTAGTTGACCAACAATCATCAACTGAATGTCACCAACAATCGTCAAACATCAATTGACGATAGTTGCATTTGTTAACAACCTCGTCATGTGCTTGTGGTACAGCTGGGTCCTGAGCATGGAAGTTACAATCCTCATGATTCCATGTCCCACTTTCCCTTCGATCCTTCATGTGCGCTGAGAACTTTTCGGGCGCGGTGCAGAAGACGGTCATGCTCGATTTGCCGAAGGATTCCGAAGACTTGTTCGAGGAGGGGAACAGGGTCCCGGCCACAGGTGGTTGCTTAATTGAGAGGGTATAGTGATCAAGAGAGGAAGCACTATTAGGGGAACTCTATACTACTTCTATGGATAGGGGGCCAACACCAATGATGGCATGCTCGCTATATATGGATAGGAGTATAGATCTTCAGGTTACCAACCTGTGGGCCATGTAAGGGCTAGCTTTTGCTCAGTGCGAAGTCTGGATGACAAACTGACGTGGCGGCTCAGACTCTCGGTGCCAGCAACGCGGCATCACCGGACACAGGCACCAATGATTGGTTCCGACCGATGACGGGAAATGTCTCCCAATCTGAATCGAATGATCATGGTAGTTGGTGGTTTGATGAAGAATGATGATGGTAGTTGGTGGTTTGATGAACGTTTTTGATTTGCCCAAATGTATTTGACAACGATTTTTGTCGATTGATTTCAAATTTAACAATGACTTGTTGATTGAACTACCCCTATGAATAACAAATGTATTTGTTGACTGACAGGCATATTTTTCATAGGGGTAGTTCAACCACCAACCAGTGCCTCCTAACCTTGAGGACACCTGTGCAAGCCCATTCAAAGTGGAGAACTACACGGTGTCTTGGCGATTCCACGGCGGTCCTTTTCATTCAATGTGTAGTTCATAGAGTCTTGGAGGGTCCAAACACACATGAATCAGGATCTTTAATTGCTTGACGACGATACTGGAGGTCGAGAATCAAGAAGAATGGGGAAGTACTCATGCCAGTACCAGATTACGCATTTGGAGGTTGAGAATCAAGAAATGCTTCACACTTCACGCTGTTTGGTTACTCATGCCATCTCATGCCATGCAAATATGGGTGAGTGGGAACCCAAATGAACAGCAGGTGACGGATACCGGCGATGTTGTGTGGCCGCGTGGGAACTGGCCAATTCAGCCCCGTTGTATGGTTGCGTAGCGCATTTTCATGGAGGGATCTCTCTCTACCAGGGACTACTTGGAGGCATGGTTTATCAAGTTAAGAACAGAAGCGGAGCATCAGGGATGCATCAGCCAGATCCCAGGAACCACGGCAGAACATCATCAGCTTTTCTTAGAGAAAAATGACATGTAGGCTGGCACTGCATGTAGGTCAACAGACCAGCTTATATTCTGAGTGAACAGCAATATCATACATGATCTATCGAATCCCGGGACACCTTGACTATCCAACCACCATCGAACATGATACTCCCGGAAGGCGGCAGCAGCAGCAGAAGCAGAACAGTAGTTCATCAATTATACCAACGATCATGGGCCATTATGAATCACCCTCCTCTGGGATGTATGACAAGCAAGAGGAACCATCATCAATGACCATAAGCGATCATCATTGATCAATATTGATCAATATTTTGGACATCATTTAGCATCGTTAGTCATGGTTGAGAACTAGCAGCCGCACCAGTCTTGAGCAGCTGTTATCATCCCCAATGATATTACCTACCTGTTTACATTCTCCCTGATGATCCAGCATTCCTATTACATACAAATGGTTCCTAAGCGTTCTTCTCCCTATCAAACAACCACTACAAATAGTAAAACCTAGAAATGTTGGAATGGTCAATTACCTACTACTAATGATCAATTACCTACTAACGGTTTACATAACCACCACCATTCCCTACTACTTCGCAACCCATCGATGGAACTCATCAAACACAGCTGGTCCGGAAGACAG
The DNA here is from genome assembly GCA_009767595.1 of Symbiodinium kawagutii. Classification (NCBI taxonomy): domain Eukaryota; class Dinophyceae; order Suessiales; family Symbiodiniaceae; genus Symbiodinium; species Symbiodinium kawagutii. Next base: position 515,058 of record VSDK01006584.1, on the reverse strand, counting down.
GTCACCGAGCACATGTTGCGGAAGAGCCGGCTGAACGTGGAAGCCGATTGCAGCGAGGGATTCCAAGGGAACCCCAGGCGCGGGTCCCGGAACGACCACGGCAGGCCATGGAAATGGCTATTGGGAAGGCCCGGCTTTGATTTGGCGAGCTGGGTCAAGCAGTTAACCAACCAACCAATGGTTTAACTAGCTGGTTAATGGTTAATAATAGGGGATGATAACTAGCAACTATAGGGAATACACCAGCTATATATGGCTATGGGTCAAGCAGTTAACCAACCAACAATGGGGGATAATGACCAACAATAATAAGGGAAACAATGGTTAATCATAGGGGAACCAGGGGGACTAAGGGTTTTGACCCACAGCCATTTGTGGTTATTGAACGCTTAGTGGATTGATGATTCATTATGACGGGATGACAAACAATGAATGGTTAGTTTCAATGGATGGTTAGTGTGTTTATTAGTTATTCAACTATACATTCTGTTAGTTGTTTCATCACGTCACTAACCATGGTGATAGTGTTTGTTAGTGACGTGATTCATTCTGTTTGTTCATGATGATTATTCCAGGTGAACATGCTTGAGTTGATATTTCACATTTCGCACCTGAGTGGAAATGTTCATGGAGCAAAACCGGTGGCTTATTGGCGTGGAGAAAAGCATTTTAGCAAGAAACAATCACATCTTTAGTGGCTTTTCTGGTTTGTGGTTTCAAACATTTTTGGTTTCCCTGGGATTACCAAACGGTTGTTTGGATTACCAAACGGTTGTTTGGTTGACTTGCGCAATTTTTTCATATGGGTAGTTCAACCACCAAGCAGTTCTCGATTCATGGCATCGATCTCAGATGAGCCGTGGGTCAGCCACCCACGAGCCGAAGGGTAGGCCTCCCATGAGCTCGGCTCCCGACCATCAAAAATGGTTGGTTTGCTACTATACATCCTGTAATTAGAAGAGGTTTACTACCATAAAGGGGACCCACGAAATCGCAGGTTGCTACCATTTAAGAGGTTAATAAAGGATGATTTTGGGGGTACCCCTATGGCTTGAGAAACACCTGTATAAGGAATAAGGAATAAAAGGATGATGATCTACTTGACGAGCAATTTTTTGTGATAATCACCGACCAGGTTACATCCTGATCCTGATTGAGCCAATGAGCCAGCAATCGCAAACCACGGTTGCCAATGGCTTATGGTTGATGAGCAAACCAATTGAGCAAGAGTGTGCTACCGATGAACCATAAAGCATATACTGTATGTAGTTCATGGTTGATAGACACTGGTACACAAAGTGAGTGTTTCTCAAAATAGGTGTACCCCCTAATCATCCAACATGCACCATTGATAGCAATAAACCAACCATCACTTGGGGGAACCCCCCAGCCATTGAGAAACCATCAAATGGCAGTGGGTCAGTTCATCCAATACTCCTAGTTCCCCTATCATTAACCATTCTTTTCCCACTATTCTTGTTGGTGAATATCCCCCATGAAATTGGATGGTGCATGGATCAACCGAGTTTCAAGCCGCCATCGTTGCCATCGTTGCCACCTGCGGCAGCGGCAGGGTGGAGCCGTGCACAGAGGATGGACAGCCCTACAAGCTCAGTGGATGTCTGCCCGAGGAGCCTCGGAACTGATGCAGGTCACCGGTCACCGGTGTATCCGGTGGAACCTGCGTCCATGGTGGGTACTTGCTGACCAGCCAAGAAGAGCCATGATTGGAAGGAAAATCGGAGAATCATCTGTTTTTTTTTTGGTGGTATACTTTTAGGGGATACCCCCTAGTTAATCAACCAGGGGTTTATTAATCCTGGGTAGCCATTATACATCATCTTTGATCCTTTTTGTACCAAACCAATCATAGTGATTATTTTTTACGAAAACCACCATTTTTGGGGGGGAGTATATAAGGGTATGCACCATTTTTGATCCTTTTTGGACAACCCGTATGATGTGGAGAGTGGTGGCTTTGGAACGAACCAACAGGAACTTGGGATCAGCCCATCATTGTAGGGATGGTGGTGCCGCACTGATTGTATTACAATGGCTGGTACGCTTAGACCATTTACAAATCAGATATATCCACGGCATTCCACGGCCGCTGATGATGATGATCATTGGATGCTTGTTATTGTTAGTTAGCTCACGAGTGGTTACTTCACCGTTCTTGCATTCGTTTGTGCCATAGTAAGTTGATCCCATGATTAGTAGAATCAGTTGGTGTGCAGTGAACTCAGGATTGCTTGTTACTTTCATGCATATCATTCTTCTTATAATCCGTGGCGATTTGTAAGGTTCGGGGTGAGTTGGGGAGGCAAATGGATTGAAGATGGCAGCCGTTGAGCGTGATGGGCACATTCTGCTAGCTGGTTTACTTCAACAAGGCAAGTCACCAGAAGAGGAAATTCATGGACGTCCGCCCATCTCGGTGTATCCCGGATAGTGACTTCCCTTGTGACTTCCAGATTTTTCCCAACCCTGGTGTTGGTCTACAAGCTGAAAAATGGCCATCCAAGTGGCCAGGGCGAGCTACCCAGGCCTGCGAGAAGCCTACGGATGACCCAGAGATCTACAAATACGCGATCTCCAACACGAACTTAGAGAGGCGCAGGGCCCCCGGGGCGGCGGATGAGAGTTGAGAATGCTCAACGTATATGTTGAGAAGGTGATCTTTTCGGAAGGGCTGGTGATTGGTAGATATAGATGAGCTTAGCTGTTTCGTTCTGCGCGTTTTGGCGTTCAGAACCTGCGTTTTAAAAACCTGCGTTTCGAAACCCTGCGTTCCGACCAGTTCCTTTTTTTGGTTGTTGGGTAGCTAGTTGAAACCAATGAAAACCATGTTTGTTCTACGATTTAAGTTACTGATTAAACCAACTATTCATCGATATGTTCCTTTCATGTCTTGTGAATGTTGATATCTGGCTGAGGGCAAGCTGGTGATGGCAAGAATGCTTCCGAGTGCTTAGAAAACACGGGTGCATGAGTTGGCTTGTCCAGGGGCGCTTCTCAAACTCCCGCACCCAAGTTGGGAAGGGAAAAACTAGTTGGATCCGTTGACATGAGGCTCAATATGGTAGACGCAGCCGTCCAACAGCTTCTGACAGATGTTGGTCATTCCGTAGATCTCACTCATGCCAAGGAGGGCAAGTGGGCCAAGCGAGGTCTGACAGAGGACACTCGGGCTTTTCTGGCCTCCAGGTATGTGGCTCTCGAGATTGGTGGCAAACATGCGTGTTGGTCCATGTTGGGCCACACTTGTGTGATTTTCAGTGTTTACGATTCTAGATAAAGCAGTATGTAGAGCATTTGGATTCGGAGGATCAAATGTAGTAGAGTATAGCAGTATATATTTCCCGGATCCTTTTTTTGAGCCGGGAAAAAAGGATTTTGTCTATTAGATTGTAAATGGGAAGAGTTGAACAGGGCGCTGCAAGCTCAAAACCACTCCCTTTGAACCACCTTTATTGTAGTAGAATTTAGTGGTCAATCTGCCAATATGGAATGGGAATTGTATGTTTCTTTACACGCAGCTTGTTAACAAATGATGACCCCTGGTATCAACCATTGGCCGCATGCGGTCGAAAATGCCCCGAGAGGTGAAATTCTGCAAGCATTGCACTTGGCAATGCACAAGCGCTGGCAGTGTGCGACTGGTGGAGCATGCTACGTTTGAGAAATTGATTAAGCCAAAAACTTTTGCTGATTTTCACGGGATTTCAGAGAAAGACATTACTCCTGAATATCTAGAGTTCTTGGCTGCTTACCAAAAGCAAGGCAATCGCACCAGGCCCTGTGGAGGAATTCATTCCTGTCTTCTGGCCATTACAGGAGCAAAGAGCGCAGGCCCGGCAATCGCTGGATGACTTTCTGGAGTTGCGAGGTCCTTTCCACAACGTGACTCTGCCACTGCCAGGAACTCCCAAGTCAGAGGTGGCCCGCTTTTGGCGGTGCGGCCAGCCATCGCATTGCCTCAGAGAAATGGCAATGTGGATTTGTGCTCTGGGATTTTCTCAGGGCCAATCAGAGAGGTATTGGGCAGCCCTGTCCAGACAAGTGCAGCCGATTCGTTCGGCCTTGAAGCCATCGACGAAGCAGTGCATAACTTGCATTTCCACGAATTGGCGCTTACTATACCCAGATGTTTCTTGCCAAATCCTTTTTTCTCACTACTTGTTTATATTTCCCTTCATGAGCTTAACAATTGGTCACGCAATTCAATCCCCAAATCCTTTTTCCAGAGCTAGAAAAAAGGTTTTTGGCAATCATCCTGAGCCCAGGCTCCGAAAGCAAAGGTCTCTGCACGTCCTCGCAAGCCTGAATGGGAAGTGCCACCCTTGCAGAACAGGCGTGAAGCCCCGCAGCTCCCAGACCCAGTTGACAATGCGGAGATCCAAAGTAATTCAGATAAGTCCGATACGAGCAGTTCTTCAAGCAGCTCCGAAGGGAGCGGCCCTGCTTGGGCCGAAGAAGATCCTGTTGTGCCAGAAGATGATCTCCGCATGGCAGATGCAGATGAGATGTTGACCGATGATCCCATGGACTTGGAAAGCGATTTGGGTCGCTTGTTGGAAGCTTTCGGCTGACCAGATCCTTTTTGCGAACGCAGAAAAAAGGAGGCAGCTGCTGTTTGGGCTGCAAACCATCCCCTAAACACCACTGCGTTTAGAACCTGCGTTCCAGAACGCGCGTTTTGCGTTCTGCGTTCGGAGCCTGCTAAGTAGATGAGTAGTGCTGGCTGGTTGTGGTTGACATGGTTTACAGGATTTTAATGGCTTAGTTCTGTTGCCGGGTTCATTGTTGGTCCCGCGAGTCTATACCGCCACTCACCAATCATTGTGAGGCCTGATGGTTGGTATATCCTGGAATGTTATGGATATTCCAACATAGATTACGTACTTAAGATTAACCAACAGATATTGACCAATGATATCAACCACGATCCCTGTGGTATATCTAGTGGTTGTTGGTTAGTGATTCTTCACCTATGTGTACCCACAGTGGTGACTTGTTGGTTGGAAATGCTTGGGCTTGACAACTCTGGTTGGTTGGCTTAAGATTGATCAGTCAGATCCCTATTGTTGGTGACAGCAGAGATGGATACAATATGATACAATACTATCCTCAATAGGTAGAGCCACATCGGTCACACACATCTTGTTGGTCTAGGTCTTTCTATACACATCTCTGTCCCTTATATCGATCTCTCTCACTCTCTCTCCCTATCATCTCTGTTATCTCTTTCCATCTACCGACCTTCGCATTCTCACTTTGGTCTTCGATCATTGCTGGGTCTATTCCTCCAGTCGTATGTCCACCCTACTTTTCAATCATTGTTTGGTTGGTACTCCAAGGTCCTATGGGGGTTTCTTAAAATAGAGAACCACCAAAATGCTTAGTTTATTAATGAGCAATGATTCATATGGGACGATTTGGGGGCACCCTGTTTGAGAGACACCTAGTTGGTGGATCTCTAATCATTGCCGAAAGCCACAGAATCTTTTGGTTACAACGGCCAGGGTTCAAAGGTTGATTTTCCCATCAAGCAGCCCAGTGATCGCTGCAGCTGTTCCTACAGTTGCCAACCATACCCTTGAAGAATTGCTGCTTTCTACTCACTAGTAAATGATTGCTCAAGCATGATCAACCACCCAATCAATGCAGGTTGGCTTAGCTGTTGAAAACTACGGCCTTGATGGTTTGGGCCCTTTGACGCTTAATCAGGATTCACCATAGTTATTTGAGGATCATATGAAGGTTGATACAACCATTCATCAAATATGATCCACATGAGCTATAGCTAGAATTTAAAGCATCATACACTCATCATGTGGCTATAACCCATATGGGCCTTTCTCAAAGTAGGGGACTCCCAAATCAGTGGAGTTTTATTACTATCAACGCTCAATACACTACAGTATTTAAATGTCCTAGCCTAAGGGCTTGAGAAACCACCTTGTGATCAATATTATCAACCATATAAATCTATAAATCGTTCATCACTAATCATCAAACATGTCCACAAGCACCATTTTCAGCTAAGCTACAACCTCACCAACCCACCATCTACCCCACCATATACCCACCGCATGATCCCCTCATGGCTTGGGCTGCCCTGGTTTGTGGTGAAGCTTCACCACGGTAAGGCGAGCCTTCTCCGTCAGCATCAAATGCCGCTATGGCTTCGATGGCAAGGCGACACACAGCCGGGGGACCTCGCTGGACCTAGCGAACAGGATGGCTTATACCCACTGACTTAGGTTTTTAGTGTTTTTGGGATATGATTGATTTACCATATAAACACTAAAAATATATTTTTAGCAAGGGATCTATAAGCCACCAAGCTAACTACCGCTTAGGGTAGTCACTTTAGGCTAGTCACTTTAGGCTGGTCACTTTAGGTAAAATTATTCAATAACTTTAGGCTAGGCACTTTAGGTAAAATTATTCAATAACGTTAGGCTAGGCACTTGGTTTTACGGGAGGGGGTACCGCGAGAAGCTAACTATCCATTTTCCTCGGAGGGTGAAGACCTTGGGGATGTTGTTCAGAGCGGCTGTGGCCTGGCCCTGTCGTACCGAAACGTCCCAGGCGAAGGTGGAGATTTGCGACCAACATGGGGAGCCCTACAAGATCAGTGGCTGCATAGGCCTACGAAGTCGTGTTTGGAGCTGTGGGATGAGCAACATCAATCAGCTTTTTTAGAGGTTATAATGTGTTTCCTTTTAAAGACATTTTGAATGTTTATTTTAGAAGAGATTCTAGTGTATTTTGAAAATACATTTTGATTTTGAATCAAATATTTGTGATTTACATCAACATTCACTGATCTTTGCACAATTTTATTGGAGATTGTATGAGATTGTAACTTTTTTGTAAAGACATGTTTAATTATGTTAGTGTGACTTCCAGAGAAACGTCAATCTGAGTTTGTTAACCATTTTAGTCATACTGTTTTTCCGCCAGTGAGTAGTAACCATGATTGACTTTTCTTCGAAGTACCATGACAGCACACCGTGTGGTAACGGTACTTTTCGATACTCGGCAGCTGGAAGTTGCTTGTGTTGGTGTTAGGTCGCCTAGCTACAGCTGCTGGTTTACCATGCTGCACTGCATCAGGTACAACCACTACCACTAGTACCACTACAACCACCTCGACTACGACTACAACCACCACCACGACCACTACAACGACAACGACCACGACGACCACAACGAGTACGACAACAAGCACCACTGTTACAACGACGTCTACCACTACAACCACCTCCACCACCACTGTGACCACCACCACCGTTACGACAACGACTACATCGACGTTTACTACCACAAGCACTACGACGACAACAACAACAAGCACCACTACTACTACAACCACTACGAGCACGACTACAACGACGAGTACCACAACATCCACTACAACTACAACTACATCCACTACCACAAGTACCACGACTACAACCACCGTTACCACAACCTCCACTACAACTACAACCAGTACGATAACCTCTACCACAACGACGACTACCATCACCTCTACCACCACAAGCACGACTACAACAACATCAACCACCACAACGACAACAGTCACTTCAACCACGACGACTACAACCACCTCCACAGTAACAACAACTACCATTACTACTACAAGCACCAGTACGACCACCACAACCACTACTTCCACCAGTACAAGTACAATTACTACAACTACAACCACCACTAGCACAAGCACTACAACTAGCACTACCACCACGACCACCACTACAACGACTACAACAATCACTACAACTAGTACATCTACCACCACTGTAACGAGTACAACCACCACAAGCACCACTACTTCCACCACCACAACAACAACGGTGACTAGCACCACAACAACAACTACTTCCACCGTGACAACTACTACAACCACGACAACGACCTCCACCACTACAAGCACCACTACCACCACGACAGTGACCTCCACCATCACTTCAACCACGACCACAACAACCACAACCACATCGACCAGGACTTCTACGACAACAACAAGCACTACTACAAGCACAACTACCACAAGCACGACTACAACGACCACGGTTACCACAACAAGCACTACAACCACCACATCGACCAGCACCAGCACCTCAACAACTACCATCACGAGCACTACAACAACGTCGACCAGTACGACAACTACAACGACGACCACCAGCACATCTACTTCCACCGTGACTTCTACAACCACCACTTCCACAAGCACCATCACTTCTACCACGACAACAACCACGGTCACAAGCACCACCACTACTACGACAATTACCAGCACCATCACCACAACTATTACATCGACAACCACCACCACCAGCACCACAACGACAACGACCACAACGACCACCACAAGCACGATTACATCCACCACGACCACCACAAGCACAGTTACATCCACTACAACCACCAGTACAACAACAACCACCACTACCACTTCAACGAGCACAATCACAAGCACTAGTACCACGACTTCAACCTCCACTTCCACCACCACAACAACAACCACTACCAGCACAAGTACATCCACTTCCACCAGTACAACCACCACTACCAGTACTTCCACTTCCACTTCCACATCAACCACAACCACAACTTCTACCACCACGAGCACCACCACCTTCACCGTGACTACCACCACGACAACCACGTCGACATCAACATCTACGACGTCCACGGTCACTTCAACGACGACCACGACCACCACATCGACTACCACTGCGCCTTGTCAGATGGGCTGTGGCTCTTGGGAAGTGGTACAAGCTGATTGTCCTCCGCCAGGAGTCGAAATATGGTCCAAGAAGATCAACAAAGCATTCTAGATCATGAATGGATTCATGAATGGATGGCCACAAGACTTAACACTATGGCAAGTGATCCAGAGGTACCTTCGTGTGGTGAGAATTCACGTCATATCTAGGTGCCACCTACTGCTACCGGCCATAGGCTTATCATGGGTCCAAGGTAACTGACCTCAGCCACCTTGTCACGGAGAACGGACCCCAACTGCTGATCCAAGTAGTAACTAGTCATCAGTAGGATGTGAAGAGCCGGGTTACAGGGTATTGACCCACAGCCATATGAGTAATGCAATGATCACCTCTGATCAAGCAGTACTTGACCGCTGCCCTAAAGGAGAATCAAGACCCCTTATCGAATATAACTTGTTGGCCACCCGTGACCCATAAATCCCATAATCCTCGCCCGTTCTGTCCATTGGCTACCCACATACCATCCAAGAATGGCTCGATTTATTTTTTGATATCTATCCATGCTTCAATCCCCAGTCGATCATTCGTTGTAGTGAACTTGCAGTTTGCCATGTACCAAATTCCTGCGATTGCACAATGGTCACCCCGGTAGCAAGATGCAACCATGGTGCAACCATGGGTGACATTGCCCCCCAGAGCGGTGAGAATCACGCTGCTTACCAGGTCACATTGGCGGATTGCTTGGTGCCCGAAATTCCTGAAGGAACCCTGGTCACCGAGACGGACCTTCACATCGATGGCTTTCAGGTTCGCAATTGAGTCAAAAGCATGGTGTTAATGGCAGCATTATGGTTGGTAAGCTGGTGAATTGTTGTTGGCCATGGCTGTAAATCGCAAAGGAGGACATAGAATGGCCGACAGAGGTTGGGGCCCCCTAGTTATTAATTAGTTCATAAGCCATTTGACTGTAGTTCGGCCACCTGGGTCCATAGTGGTTCAGCTGTGGTCAACAATTTGAAAGATGAACAACATGGGCTCACACGATGTCGGGGTGGCGGCCGTTTTTCCTTTTCGGAGAAGAACAGTAACTGCGATCTCGATCAAAACCCACGTATGGTGGTTTCTCAAAATGGGAGACCCCAGAAGTGGTTGGTTTACTATGGCAGGATTTAAACGGTGAATATAAAGGATGATTTGGGGGTTCCTCCATTTTGAGAAACCACCACATATATGTATTATATATCTATATACACATGAATTTGGGTTTGGTGAGTGGGGGTGTACCACTATGAAGGGCTCGATGGGGTCATGATTGCGGCGCCAACGATGAGTGGCACGGCACCTGACAAGCCAAAGTGTCACAGTTGGAACAGCAAGCTGGGATGAGGTCCCAACAACCGTTCCGCGTAACTGCCTGGAGAAAGTCACCATGAGAACAGTAAAATATGAATAGGATTGAATTAATCTGGTGGATTCTGAAAACGGATGGTTGCAAAATAAAAAGGGATATGATATACGATCCGATATATATATATATATACATAAATAATATATGATATGAAAAGTTGAACCAGATGTTATGATTCATATGATCATCTGACCTGATATGATTCCAGTTCGGTCTGGTTGCAAACTTCGTTGGGACCCATGGAGATCTCCACACGTTTCGGTGCCAGGTCTCCGTGAAGTGCGCCCGCGGCTACGTGGGAGAACCAACAGCGGAGGCCTGTGAACATCCAGGCGGGGACCGGCCCAGGGGAGGAGGGTCTGCCACTGCCACCACCAGGGGTTGCGCCAACAGACAGACCTTGATGGGGTGGTTGGATGTGGTTGGTGGGTTGGTTTCTGGATCTTTCCTGATGTTTCTGGATGTTTCTTGATGTTTATTTGGTTTTGAGGATACTTAGAGGCATTGCTTGAAGCATCCCCTGTTTCGTTGGGAACCGGCATTCCATGGCGGTTTTTTCCATAGATCTCGGTTCACTGAATTGGTTTATGGGAAAATCTACGTTGGAAAACCCTTCAATTAGTGATTAAAACAGCCGGGTTTCCAATATGGATTCTCTCACCAACCATTACTAACATTAATTAATCATTAACTAACATTACCATTATTATTAACATTTATTAACTAACATTACCAACCATTCTTGATAAACCAATCAACCGCAAGATATCTCAACTCCACTGGAAGAAGTGACGCTATCCAGGACTTCCCTACAAGCTCACGGGCTGCGAGTGGAGTCGCTTGGTCGCCACTTTAGAGGGAGACTACCCAGGTGTTCGGGGGACAGTGATGGATATACCATGCTATATCAGGTATGATCAACCTGGTCGTAGGGTGAACATCACCATCCATGATATGCCCAAGTTTTGCAAGATGTTTGGCCTTGTGTATCAGGTATGATCAATCTGGCTATACCATGATATAGTTATACCATGGATTACCATTGTGAGTCTTTTGCCCAGCTGGTTGAGCAATTGATCTCCAAGTCATTGATATTTGTTTGCACCTCCTCAAGCGAATGTTTGAGGAAATTGGTTCCATAGTTGGGATGATGCTGGTATGGATTGTTTTGATTGGTGGCACAGGTCGGAATCAGCCGCCTGAAATTGAGTTTGTGAATCTACAAACTTGTCCAAAATGGGAGATTTCAGAATAATGTTTCAAACACTATTTGGCAGTGGGTCAAAACCCTATACCCCTGGTTCCCCCATCATTAACCATTGTTTTCCCTCTTATTCTTGGCTATTATCGCCCATTAGTTGGCTGCTTAATATCGACCCAAGGATGGTGATTCAAGGGGTTTCGGTCAAGGGATTGCCTCAGTCCTCCCAGAGATGAGACGCGATTGGAATCCAGGGATCCCGACCCTTTGAAAATTCTGACGTGGGAGCGGTTCCAAGATTGGTTGGTTGATTGCCGATGATGACGCCTAGCAACGCGCGTGTTGCTTGGGATTCTTAGGGGTCCAACTGTTGGGGAATACCAAACTCATGGTTTACAGTTTACAGTTGTTCATTATAACTATAACCCTCATATTATGATGTGAGGTCTGGAATTACAAGTAGAAACCAACAAGATTGTTTTGAGAACTGAATTTCACAGAACACTAGAGACAAGCATCACACAACTATTACCTCGTCAACTACAATTGTTCAACAAGTATTTACCGTTGTTAACCCATATCGGCCAACCAGTGATACACAAGTGTTTAACACATTGAATGCCCAACAGAAGTATTCAACACATGGCCAATAGGTGGTTGGTCATTGTTGACTAAATAGTACCATGATTCATCAATAGGTCGTTTGTCATTACCCACTAAGAACATTAGACAACATTAGACACCATTGTCATACCATGATTCATCAAAGAAACCAATACTTTTCATCGGGGTTGAAACCACCAATCAGATTAGGGTGGACATTAGCCGCTACTGTTTACTGCCATAAGTCATCCAAGAAACTGCATATAGGACGAATCTGGTTGGTCACCTGGTTGTTGGTCACACTGGTTGCTGGTCACCTGGTTGTTGCCATCCTCAGTCCGTGCCAAGATGTCCCCCCAGCCGCTGCCAGCCCAGGCAACTTGTGCGTGAAGCCGGACAGCGTTGCGGGCTATGTCATCAAAGAAACGAGCCTCACAGCGGATGAGTTCCAGGCGTACCTGGGTGGGATGTGGTGAGAGATACTTAAAACCTGATGGTTGATGGTTGATGGTTGATGGTGGTTGAAGGCGGTTGGTGGTGGTCGATGGTGGTTGATGGTGGTTGATGGTGGTTGAGATGTGGTGAGAGATGTGAGGTGATACTTTGAACATGATTTGATGGTTGATGGTGGTTGAAGGCGGTTGATGGTGGTTGGAGGTAGTTGATGGTGGTTAAACGATGACCCCTAGTAATGATTACAAGTCATCATGCACCGCGAAAAAACATGATTTCATCATAATTTGACCAGTATTCACCGTCATGAACCATTACTACCCACGATGAATCACCAATTAACTTTTACTTGACCACCCATTCACCATCAGTTGACCATCAACAAACCATTACATCTTACAAATGGTGGTCAAACCTTGCTGTTAAGCCAATCAACCAATTATCAAAGACATTCTGACATAAATAGATCATAATCACTCAGCATCATTTCTGGTTCATAACCCTTAGAAATGGCGGTTGAACCATGAGGGTCGTCATGACCATTGACCCTTACTGGTTACGCCACCAGCAGCTGCGGGCAGGTCACTGCTAGCTGCAATGCGGAGGACGGCTACCACGGCGAGGCTGTGGTGACAGGCTGCAACAAGAAGGACGACCGTTGCCTGACACCGCCCGGGGGGGCTGCAGGTTGGGGGTGGAGGGCTGGGCTGGGGCTGGGAATGGTGGGAGGGCTGAGTTTGGAGGTGGAGGTTGGGGTGTCAAGGGTAAAAAATCATAGGGGCTTAAGAAGCAATCATCAAGGGGTAACCATGGTTAATAGTGGTTAACTATGGGGGGTAAGAATGGAAGATTTAGCAAATTTGTATCGTTTCGGGGTCTCACAAGCGATAGCGAACAACGGTTGATCATCGGAAGTGCTTGGCGATGGTGGAAGCAGTAGATGGTTCATACCCAAGTCTCAGCACCAAAATGGATTACTTGGGTGTGAAACACAAGTTGTTTAACCATTATTGTTGGTGATTATCCCCCATCAATCCCTATTATAAAGCCTCAATGTTGTTCATGTATATAGACATGTAGCATCATGTACCTCTATGGATATGGCTGTGGGTCAAAACCCTGTACCCCTGGTTCCCATCATCAACCAGGCTGTTTTCCCCATTATTGTTGTTTAATATTGATGGTTAACTGCTTGACCCATAGCCATATATAGCTGGTGTATCCCCTATAGTTGCTAGTTATTATCCCCTATTATTAACCATTAACCAGCTAGTTAAACCACTATTGGTTGGTTGGTTAACAGCTTGACCCAGCTCGCCATATGAATGTACACTGACGGTAGGACAGGACGTTTCTGTGTGTCGCTCAGGCTATGGCCTTTCAGGGTGCTCGGCCTTCGTTTGCTCTGCACCCAGCACGACGGAGGGCTACCTGTTGACAGAGGCTGCTGGTTGGTTGATGGGGTGGGGGGGGGCCATGGCCACTGTGGTATTAAACATCCAAGTTCACAGTCATAGAGATACTACATCAGTTTTGGATGAACCCATGTTGGTGACTTGTTGATGTTGGTCATGAATCAGCTTGTGCGACCCACACTTTGATGTGGGGAATCATTTTGTTTTGATACGTTAAGCTTTTTTCAAATGCTTGGGAGGTGGTTTACATCTATGTTGGTCACGAATAATTTCATTTTTTTGAGGACTTAAGTTGTTATCAGAGTTTGCGGTGTTGTTATTCACCATTGTTCACCATCGATGTTGATACAAACACTCATGTGCTAGTTGTTATCTCAGTGGAGTTGTTGTTGATCATGAGTTGTTCATAGTCTTGGTACTCTAGGGTTCAAACAATCCATGATAGGAGGTCATTATTTGGTGGTTTCTCAAAATAGGGGACCCCCCAAATCATCCAATATTAACCATTTATAGTAATAAACCAACCATTTTGGGAGGTTCCCTATTTTGAGAAACCACCATTTGTATGATCTTTAGGATCCAGTTCTTCACACTTATTGGTAGCGATTCTCGCTGTCAGCATTTCGGTTCCTCGTTGTCCATTGCAATCATTTTCCTGTGGCATTCCATGTGGCGCATTTGGAAATAAACCTTTGAAATAAACCTTTGCATTCCATGTGGCGCAGGTTTGAGGAGCCGGTGTGGATGATTTTCCTTTGTTATTGATTGTTGCTAGTGACAATACATCCACGGAAATTAGTTGCCAATGATAATCAATGGTCAGTCATATGATTAATAACCAACAATAATGGTTGCTTAGGTTTATATCTAACCTCCCAAATTGATGACCATTGATCATCAACTATTGATTAGTGGTTATCAACAGAATAATACTATTAACAATCAATTGTATATAGTCAATGGTTTATCATTAATGATTACATGATTATCAAAATAAACCCTTGATTGATTATGGTGGTAATCAATGGTAATCATTAATGTTTGATTATTAATGGCTATCAACCATTGATTTGTCACTATATGATTAATGATCAACTATTAGTGGTTTTCAACCAATTAATGATCAACTATTATGATAACCACCATTGATTTGTCACCTTGGATCCAACCTGGGTGGTGTTTTTATGTGTTGCCGCGACGCTCGTGTTTTTCGAGCACAGGTGGATTTGCGCGCCGATAGCTTCAAGGTGTGCCTTGGCGCGGAAGCGCAGCCGCGATACGCAGCCGGAATGGTGGAGGGCATTCATTGCTTGGGAGTTGATCATTGGACGAATGGCTGATGATTATCATGGTCGTTGACTATGGTTGATGAATGGTTAGTGGTTGATGAATGGTTAATGGTCTTTGGCTTTTGCTTTGATTGACTCCAATTTCAAGGTGGCTTGATGGTTTGGAAGGTTTATCATGGCTGATTCTGAATGGAATAGGAAGGTTGCAATGATGGCTATTCCTGATGGTGATGATCAGGTGCAATGACTGATCAGGTCAATAGTGGTCAGGTTAAGCATTACCAACACTCATGATGGTTGATGCTGTAGTAATGACTATTAATGATGCTAAATGGATACAAATTGCAAGTCACTTAATGGTGAGTTGATGATAGTGAGTAGTGATTGATACTAGGCTGCTAGCAACCAGCAGCAACGACAGCAAGTACAAGTACCAGTGGTGATAGCATGAGTACCACTGCTACTGTCGCTGGTCCATTGGGGTGGTCAGGAATCGGCAATACCACGTGATTCACAGCTAGTGTATGTATGCATGTAGGTATGTATGTATGCATGCATGCATGCATGCATGCATGTATGTATGTATGTATGCATGCATGCATGCATGCATGCATGTATGTATGTACACTGTGTACAAGACTAATATTTGTTATTTGTTATGCAGTAACAGTAACAGTATGGCACGTTGTTGCCCTTTAATTTCAGAATATCTATATCCACACACAAACCCTTCTGACCCATCAAATCAAGTAATCGCTCAACAACCAATCATCAACGAACATCAAATCATCGAATTAGTGAATCACAATAAACCGACCATCATTGTTATTCATCATTAACCATCACCATCAACCATCATTCATCATCATCATCATCATCATCATCAACAACATCAAGATCATCATCATCAACATCAAGCATCCTCATCCTCATCATCATCATCATCAACATCATCAACAACATCATCAACAACAACATCATCATCATCATCAACATCATCATCATCAACAACATCATCAACAACATCATCATCATCAACATCATCATCATCATCATCATCATCAGCATCAAGATCATCATCATCAACATCAAGCATCATCATCATCATCATCATCATCATCCTCATCATCATCATCAACATCATCAACAACATCATCAACAACAACATCATCATCATCAACAACATCATCATCAACAACATCATCATCATCATCATCATCAACAACATCATCATCAACAACAACATCATCATCATCAACATCATCAACACCATCATCAACATCATCATCATCATCAACAACATCATCATCATCATCATCATCAACATCATCATCATCATCAACATCATCAACATCATCATCAACAACATCATTAACAGCATCATCAACAACAACATCATTAACAGCATCATCAACAACATCATCAACAACATCATCAACAACATCATCATCAACAACATCATCAACAACAACATCATCATCATCAACATCATCATCATCAACAACATCATCAACAACAACATCATCATCATCAACATCATCATCATCAACAACATCATCAACAACAACATCATCATCAACAACATCATCATCATCAGCATCAAGATCATCATCATCAACATCAAGCATCATCATCAACATCATCATCATCAACATCATTAACAGCATCATCAACAACAACATCATCATCATCATCAACAACATCATCAACAACATCATCAACAACATCATCAACAACAACATCATCATCATCATCATCATCATCA
>VSDK01006584.1:468850-497796 GCA_009767595.1 Symbiodinium kawagutii | reverse complement strand
TCATCATCATCATCATCATCATCATCATCATCATCATCATCATCATCATCATCATCATCATCATCATCATCATCATCATCATCATCATATTCATCATCATCAACATCACCATCATCATCATCATCATCATCATCATCATCATCATCATAAACCATCATTCATAACCATCTACCAACATCAAGCATCAACCAACATTCATCAACCATCCTTTCTCATCATTTCCCCCCACCTTCAGCCACCAGACCCGCCATGCTCAACGGCTTCGCTCCAAGGCACGCCATGTGCGCCCCGGGCTTCCACGGCGTCGCCAGCGCCAAGAACTGCCTGAGGCACTTGGACGGCTACCGCTTGGAAGGATGCCAGGCGGCCGAGGCGCGGGGATGGAACCGACGTGGGGCGACGGACGTGGGGCGACGTGGGGCGCTGGGGTTGATGGTTGGATCGTGGTGGAAATGATGTGAAATGATGAGGTCCATGGAATCCATGGCGAGATTTTTCAGGAAACCTTTGGAATGTGGTGAAAACCTGAGGAATTGTAGATGGTTCACTTGAGGATTTTTACATCCACTGAGAGACTTAACTTCATGGTTCACATCCCATGAGTGGTTCAGAATCTAAGATTCGTGGTGGTTCCAAGCTTTCGGGGCCATCCGGGATGTGTTGGAGAGACCATAGACATCAGCAAGGTGTCGCCCAAGGCGCTGCGCGATCCCACATTCAGGTTGTTTTTTTTCATAGGGGTACCCCCAAATCAACCACTATTGACTATTTATAGCAATAAACCAGCCATTTTTGGGGGCTCCCTATTTTGAGAAAGCACCATAGCGGTGATGTTGTCTCTAGAGACTATACCGTATTTAGCGTTTTTAAGGGATGTTTTAGAGATTTTTTTGGAGATTATGATGTTCTTTTTGAGGGATGTTATTGTAGAGATTATTGTTTTTGAAGTTGTGATTGTTTCCCACAATCACATTGTTATAATGTTTTTTGAGAGATGTTTTTGTAGAGAGTATTCCAATGATTATCATGTTTTCAGGTATTATTTTAGACATAGAACATTGTTCAATCATTGCAGTAGAGTAGTTATAAATGATATAAATGATTATTTTGGAGACTACAATGTAAAAAGCAACCAAAACGTGATTAGATTATTGAATTCCCAGAGTGCTGGAGGGAGAGCACCAAAAGCTAAGAGTCGTGAATCGCTGCAGTGAAGATTCCCAAAGCAAAACATGTAGGCTGCCCATGAATGGCGAACCGCATGACCCAATAGATGCTCATCGGCCAATATACAACCTTCCCCAACAAGAGAACAATCATTGCTAATTCATTGCTATTGGGTTCTTGTTAGACACAGGAACTAAGGGTTGCCCTCTGGTAATCTAATCTAGCTAGCCGGAAAATCCACATTTGTTGCAGATCGTTGACCTATGGTCATTCTCCAGCCAGCTATGCTTGATTACAAGTGGGCGATGGTGTCTTGCTGACATTCATGTACTGTAAATCTGTGCAATAATTCATGTAATGGTGAGTGGTTGGTGAATGGTTGCTAGCCATATACAGTAAATATTTGCAATACTATGAATTATATGAATTCCACTATAGCTCATATAATTCATGTATTAACCACCAACCCTAAGAACATTCATGATTGGTTCATGGTGGGTTTATGAATCGTTTATGGCTGGTTCAGGTCATGCTTCGCCGGTTGGCGAAGGGTTGCGACAAATGGTTGGTGGCAAACATCGAGGTCCATCAGGGTCTCCCACGGGTCGTGCAGCCGCAAGCGGTGATCCCAGGTGTGTTTGTCGTCGGCCTCCATCAAGGGCTACACGGTGGTGGAGAAGTCCTTGGATCGCGGCAGCTTCGTGGTCGAGGCCACGTGCGCAGAAGGCTACGTTGGAACGCCCAAGGTTGGGCAGCTAAGTGGGTGCAGGGAAGGGTGGCCTGGGGTGGTCGACGCTTGAAGCTTGAAGCTGAAGGCTGGTGGATAGGAGGGAGGCCAGCCAGGGGTATCCTGCCCCGCTTAAAAGGGGGAGTCAGCCGAAGCTACCAGGAGTGCCCGAACCAGTGAAAGGACCCAGCTTTGAAGCTTCCAATGATAGGCGTTCGATTTGGTTGTCGTTCTTTATTGGAGATTTGTTTCAATGAATTGAACCAAACCTACGAGTTTCAGCACAGTTTACATCTTTCCAAAGTGATCAAACTGATGCACCGCAGAGGCACTGGATTCACGTTTTTCAGCTGAAGATATCCACAGTCCAATCCTATCTGAGGGGATGTACCAACTTTCCTCGTCACTGGCAGCCAGCAGCCTCTCTTGCTACCCTCACCTTCCCATGGCCTGGTATTTGCATCTGTTTGCTGCCACTGTGTGACATATCATAACTGTCTGGTGGTTTCAAACATTTTTTGTTTTCCCTAGTAACCTAGTAATTATCAACAATTGGTTGGTTGACTCATTTTTTCATAGGGGTTGAAACCACCAACCAGATGATATGTCACAATGCATTTTGGGAATAGCTATGAATAAGTGTTCACCAGCTTGCACAAAATGCTTGTACGCCTCCCTATTTTTTGCTCGCTATCTCTGAAGATCATACCACATATACCATGCTTGGTTCTTAATGTGGTTTATACATGGTTATGAAGGTTGCTAATATATGATTATCCATGTGGCTGATAGGTGGATTATATATGGTCATTCATGTGGGCAATGTATGGTTTATATTCATTTGATCATGGTGAACATATGATGACTTTCCAGCTACAATTGAATCATTTCTGCATGTGGGACTGTTGCCCCTGAAAGGCCCATGAAATAGCTAGTCCGCCACTGGTGGATAGCATTGGTTCATGATCAGTGGGGATCGCATGCCATCGGTGGATAGTCACCACTCCTGAATCGCAGAAACGATCAAGAATTTCCGACTCAATCGGATATGGTAAGTGGTGACTATCTACCAAGTTCAAGTATTTGCCATCGTTGATGATTATGTATGACAGTATCTTGAAATTATGTGCAATACGATCACATCGTTCACATTGTCATATCACTAATGACACACATCACTAATGAGGCATATCACTACTATATAGCAATCATCAGCGTTTCCATCACAAACCAATCATCAAGTTCATGAATGATGCTGAAGCTTCTTCGCTGCTAAATCCGCTTCGCAGGTCTCAGCGGCATCAGGTTCAGGTGGTTCACCAACAGGAATCTACTCTCAACCATCATCTGGTTGGTGGTTTCAAACATTTTGTATTTTCCCCAGTGATCATTAACAATTGGTTGGTTGACTCATGTTTTTCATAGGGGTTGAAACCACGAACTAGTCATGGTTCACCATGTACCGCTTTTTCTCCCTGTTGTTGAGCAACATTTCGAACCTGTGGCAGCGTTACGAACCAGCAACCATTAGTTCACCACAGTGAAAACATCACCATCCCTCGTGTGAAGCATCGTGAAGCACTACCATCCATTCGCCCCCAACCAGCCCATGTCATCGCCGATGCTGCGACTGCATGAGGTCACGAAGTGTCCTCAGGGCTTAAGTAGTTACGAGTTGAGTGGATGCGAGGAGCGGTGGGCGACGGTGAGAGGCAACAGTACAACCCACCACGGCCTGAGTGATAGTATGGTTTTGCAACATTTTTGATGTCTGCACTATCAAACATGACGCAGTTCAAAGTCTTTGGACGTCCAGCGATGACTGGAACAAGGTGACCGGCAGTATCATTATCATCATCATGACAATCATCATGATCATCATCATGACCATCATGGTCATCATGATCATCATCATGACCATCATGATCATCATGATCATCATCATGATCACCATCATCATCATCATCAACATCATCATCAACAACATCATCATCAACATCATCATCATCAACATCATCATCAACATCATCATCACCATCATCATCATCATCATCAACATCATCATCAACAACATCATCATCAACATCATCATCATCAACATCATCATCAACATCATCATCACCATCATCATCATCATCATCATCATCAACATCATCTTCATCTTCATTATCATCATCATGAACCGCCAAGTAAGTGTCATAGCCAAATAAATGCCGCGACCATTTCAAAGTCATAGCCAAGTAAGTGTCACAACCAAGTAAGTGTCACACCAGAAACAAAAAATCACCACAACCAAAATTCACCAGAGACAAACAACACCAGAAACAAAGCATCACCACAGACGAAAAAAAACACCAGAGACAAACAACCTTTTTTTTTTGACTTTGAGGCAGATCAGAGAGCGTAGCCCGCCTGCTAACGTGAAACTCATGCGGATGAATTCTCAGGATGTAGCCCTAAGACTCAAAATAAAAATGTCTGAAACATTGACTGTGACATGGGACTACATCCCTCTTAATCCAAGCAGTCCAGATCGCGATAGGCCAGCTTTGCATAGTCTGGCTGAAGAGTTTGATGGCTGTAGTCTTCATCTCCAGCATAAATGGTGTCAAAAAAGGACTGATGATCAGGAACAACACTGCGAACCTCAACCACCACTCGTTGACTGGAGACCGAAGCCACATGTGACTCAGCAAGCGCTGCATTGAGTGCCTGTGGGTACTCTTTGCCAGACGCTGTTTTCCAGCAGCCTTTGGCATCAACGCCTGCTAAGACATCTAATCGGTGCCAATCAACCGGGCTACGGTGCTTTTGGATGACTCCCCAAAAACCACTCTGACAACACAAAAGAAAGTTGGTGGGTTTCACACTGCCAGCACCAAATTCAGCCTGGTTGAGTGCAACCAATTGCACTTCTGAGTGAGTCAAAAATCGTTGAATCCATGGGAGAAACCATATAGATGCCCGCTCCTTTTTGGATGGCATTTTGGGATGCTCCATCGTGGCTGGGATCTGATAAACAATGGCACCGAAAAACAATCTGATGGCTGTAAACAAAAGAAGGCTAGATACACTGATTTGATCCAGTTCCGCACGGCTAAGAGCATCCAAACCAAAAGGACATGCTGAAGAACGAATCGGCCTGGGAGCATTCGGAAGCGGAACTGGATTGTGTCTGGCCTGCGACCATGTTTCACATGGTGGGGCAACCAACATCGCTGCCACGAAACCACACCTGTACCACTCTAAAAACTGGGACAGGAGTGTGTTGTCTGTCACATCGTGCAATTTTGAAAGAGCCAAATCAACCAGCAAAATCTGTCCTTCTTCGGCATATTTGGAAAGAAAACACTCCACAAAATGCTGATAATCACCATCACGTCTTCTGCCGGAGAAGATGTACAGATATACTGGTTTGCGAACCAAAACTTTGGTGTGCAAATGATTCCAGCACGCGACGATCGAATGCTCTTTGCGCAGCTGCTCTGCAATCTGAGTAGGAACATGTGAGTCTTGCCACATGCGGTCCATGGCTGCCTGTCTGCGTTCAAGCATCGAAGGGACATGTGCGGATGCATTGTGTTCTGGTATGCGAAGCTTCAATCAAGATGCACAAATGTATGGCGTCCAGATGTTTCAACAAGATGAGCCCTTGCCAATGACACAAGGATTCCAGTGTGGTCAGTGTTCAGCTGTTTTCGATAGTTTTGGTGCGTTGTGCACGCACATATACAAAAAACATCAACAAGGTAATGTGGCCCACAGATATGCCACCAGTTCCACATGTCGTGCGTGCTTGAAGCGTTATAGAGGCCGAACGCAGCTCATCCATCATCTTAAATACTTCCGAACGAAGTGCTTGCTGAAGCTCATTGTTAGTGTTCCTGCGCTGACAGACATGGAATTGCAAGCAATTCTAGATGATGAATCTGCCTCGAGACATGAACAGAAGCATCAACAACGCACAAGCACACATAAGATGCCAGTCATACGCATTCCTGGACCTTTGAGACCTTGGCCATGGCAGAAGCATCGCCTATGGCAAGATTCCAGACCCGAACCTGTGCTGGAAGATGATGACCCATGGCTTCTGGAAGTTTTTGCATCCTTGTCCACTCGCAGTGTTGAGTCCATCCTTGAAGTTTTGAATCGCAGAGAATACCATGGAAGTTTTGCTCAGCACCTTTTGCAGGTCTTCTCGCAGTTGCATAGCAATGCTGACTCGATTCAGGTTGATAATGCAGAACAACATTTAATGCTTCAAGAGGCCTTAGCGATGTGGCAAGAGGTGCACTTGCAGGATCCGACCTATGTATGCTATCCTGTGGCCATCCAGAATGCGCAGACAAACAACCACCAGATACAAAAAATCACCCAGGGCAAAAAACACCAGAAGAGGAGTAACGCCATCATCTTAGTTTTTAACCATCATCCAGACCATTTCATCTCAAACAAGTCACTTTTCCGATAAAGTCTATATTTTGGAAACTTCCGCCACCGCTTTGCCCGGTTATTATGGTATCATTGTATATTGATATTTACATACTTACAACTGCATGGAAGATCTTGTGAGCGATTTGCTAGAATCGGACCACCGCCAACAACGCCCAAACAAACATGGAGCGGAACTATTCTAGTGCCTCTAGCATGATTGTGCAGTCGCCGCCAGAAACTTGCGCGATCCAACCTGATAATTGTTACCATTGGGCAACATTTGCTTGATTATCCTCCACCAACATCATCTGCCACCATCATCTTCCAATCTCAGCCACCATCCTCCACCATCCCCACCACCATCATCCACCACCATCCTCCACCACCATCCTCCACTATCCTCCAGGAGAAGATCATCTGCGAATCTCCCGACTCCACGGATGGCTATTTGGTCACCGAGCGCAACGTTGTGGCGCAGAGTTTCGACGTGGCGGTGTCCTGCAGCAAGTTCTACGAAGACAAGGGGGTCGCCGTGGAACCTTGCGCGGTGACCGGGGAGAAGTACACCCTGAAGGGTTGCAGCTTGAGCACCACCACCTGTTCAGCACCCAAGTGCCTTGAAGAGGATGGTGATTGAGTGGGGATTTGGTGGTTCTTGGAGTGAAAATGGTGAGATGAAAACACAACCGTCCGTTTGAACGGCGGATGCCACCGATGGTTGATGATCGGGATCATCCTTTCTTCATCCGTCATCAATCCATCATCCCGGATTCATCCGCAGGGTTGTTTTCATCATCGCCAACATTGATCAATCATGATGATTACACTTTAGTAAACTAAGCTGGTTGTGTGGAAAATCCACCATTCATAGCTGACCTACCTGTTAAAAGGGTATCGGGTGATCTTCGAATTCCAGCAGACACCAGTCAGTGCTGTTTATTTTTAGCATGTCACCCGAGTGTTGGTGATTGTTGACTATTACTTGCTATTAAGTCAATCAATAGTGGAGAGACCGGCTTCAAAAATCCGTTTCAATGATGCACCAAGCAATTTTTTGAGCAATCCGCCGCAGGGGGTGACGAAGAATACCAACAAACCATCACCCGTTGAATCCTTTAAATGGCTTAAAAACTATCTTCCAATATGGTTCATCACGAGCTGGATCACTGCATGGTCCACGACGTGTTGTGATCCATCTTTTGTTACTCATTTGGGTGTTTCTCAAAATTGGGGACCCCCAAGATCATCCTTGTTGAATCATTAGTAATAAGCCATCCTTTTTTGGGGTCCCCCATGGCTCGAGAAGCTACCATTTTGTTCCTTCTGGGTTGAAGGGCAACTCTGCAGGAAACATTTGATCATCAGATGGCTACACCGATGAAGTCATCAGCAGGACGCCGGTGTTGATGTAATCAGATGGTTGACCATACTGTAAATCAATGGTCTCATGAATATTGATTGCGGTTATTGTATGTTCTTGTGTTGATTACTACTATTAAGATTTATCATTATTCTTGTTATTGGTAATTGATTATTGTTAGCGCTTATTGTGATTATTATTGATTCTGAGTGTGTACCCGTAAATCATCTAATATCAACCATTGATAGTAGTAAGCCTACCATTTATAGGAGATATGACACCGAGGGCACCAGCAGATCGACCACTCCTCGGGCGGATCTCTGGGTGTACCGCTGAGGTCCACGGCAGGTTACTTGGTCACCGAAGTGGAGTTGCGGAAGATCCAGTTCCAAGTGACTGCGAAGCTTGGCGTTACCTGTTGGGTGCAGCGGATGGCATCCATGAGCACCAGGATGAGTCAGTACTTGGTTGATATAGCAATGCTATTGATAACAAGGTAATGAGCTATCCAGCTATAGAAACTAGTGACGCAATATATCAATATATTAATGCATTGGTAATTAATGAGCGATCCTTTTTTCTAGTGATGCAATGTTGTTCATATATCCAGCCGTGATCAATCCGGTGCTCAATCGACCAAGATTTATCGGTAATGATTGATGTGTCACTGACTGCCCTCTTGCAACGTGGCTGCCTTGAAAATCCACGATACCGAAGATGATTCTGTTTCCAGTTGGACTACCAGCATGCAAGCGTAAAAAGATGTAAAAGTATGTAACAGTATGTAAGTAGTTGCAAGCAATAGTTGACAATAGCTGGAAATACAAAAATGAAATAAAAAGAATGGGTAGCCTCTGATAACCAACGGACAAATGCTTAAGAACGGCGGCTGTTTCTCAAAATAGGGATCCCCAAAGTTATGTTTGGTTTGATACTGTAAAAAGGGGGTCCCTCTTGACCATTGACCATTGACCAACTTCGATAGGAAATGTGATTAATAAGAGATTTAAATGTCAAAAGAGGAATCCAAATCTACCAAACAATATTACGATTGATCATATGATTGATCGTTTGGATTGTACAATAGAATCTACCAATCTAATTGGGTCGCTTAAACGTCATTGGATTCATCATTTGTAGGTCCCAATCTCCCCGTCTCGCTGGATCACCAATGTCCGATTTCGGGAATCGGTCCTTGAGTTGATTTGGAATCGTAAAAGTAGGGGACTGGATTTCACCAACCACTAAGGGAGGTTAATCACCACCAATTTCATAGGGAAAATATATGGCTGTGGAATGCTATGGGTCAAGCAATTAACCAACCATGGGCCATAATTTCACCAACAGTAAGAGGAAAACAATGGTGTTAATGATATACAGAGTTTTCACCCACTGCTAAAACCAACCACCAGATCTTTTCATTTTACTGATTCATTGTTCATTATGTTAAACCTGATACTTGGCATTGAGTACTTTTTCATTTGACCTGATTGTTGCTTGAACAAAGATATTTTTGGAGTGCAACTCACCCACCTGACTGGGAGAGTAGCTTGACTTGAACTTCGTTGGTGGTACTCTGGTGGCTTTGCAGACTCTTCGTGTCTCATGCACCAAATCTCTGAGGTCATTGGGATCGCCAATGAGGTGATTCTACAAGTCATATCACATTTCTGTTGAAGCCAAAGTAGTGATTCCCCACCCATCTCTTTGCAGAGGAATCTCCAGCTATTTGGTTCTATTCTTAAAATAGGGGTACTCCCAAATCATCCACTAGTAGTGGTGTATGGGAATAAACTCCAGCCATAACTTTGAGGGTTCCTTATTTCGAGAAACCATCATTCATATTATGATATCCTTGGTATCAGGGCAGGTGCTTCGGTTCACAGATCTCCGCCGAGGATGTGTGCTCCTGGATATGTGGGCAAAGCCAAGGTCGACAGCTGTCAAAAAGACTTGGGCCACTTGGTGAAGGTGGACCGCGTTCCACCAGCTATAGTCGTTGGGGATGTAACTAGGGAAACTACCACTTGTAGCAGATATAACTACGCTTAGGTGGCTTATGAACTAACTTCTAACCGGGGGGGGTACCACTTTGTGGTGGTGATTCCAGCGATCGTATCAACGATGTGCATACACATCCACTGACATACAACAAACCTGTATATAGCAGTATATGCACGTAAGTCCATGCCTACATACATTTAAAGATGGGTGGCTCTAACCCAATAGATGCGCCCGAGAGAAGGGCTTAGGAGGTATGGACCATCGTCCATCATCAGGGCGGCATACGAAGGATGACTTGATTGGTGCTTACCTTGAGGGGTGATCCTCAACCATTACATGATAAAAGGTTATTAACCATTAGATAGATAAGAATGGTTATTAACCATCGCATTACTAACCATTCTTAACCATGAGTAACCATTAGATAACAATGGTTCTTACCCATTACATCACCCTTCCCCACGACGGACACGAGCCGCGCTAAGCCATGGCGCTGGGCCGCCCCCAAGGTCCATACGTCCTGAGCGGCTGCTCCGTCGCACCGGTGTGCATCTCTCCATCCAGCAGCCTCACGGGCTACGTGGTCACGGCGGCTTGGGCGACAAGGGGGACCAGGTAGTGCTTGGGGGTTTGATAGGGGTTATAAATGTTGTAACTATTTAGGGGTTATAACCATTTTTTAGGGGTTACAACCATTTAGGGGTTATAACCATTTCTGGCTGGTGGTTTTGTAGGCGTTATGACCGTTATAATGATTAAGAATAGGGGATGATAAGCTACAATACTGGTTAAGCAGCTACTGGTTGATGGTTTGATTGATATTTTGTTTCCCAAGTAGTTATGAACAAATGGTTGGTTTTCTTAGGGGTTGAAACCACCAACCAGATTTATAGTGGCTAATACTAGGGGCCAGTAACCAACAAACTCATGGTTAAACAACTACTGGTTGGTGATTTCACTTTCTTCAAAGGAGATTATAGTGTTTAACAAAAGGTTAAGCAACTACTGGTTGGTGGTTTGATTGACATTTTTTATTTTGCCTATTATCAACAAACCGTTGGTTGGTTGACAAGCATGTTTTTCATATAGGGCTATTATAGGGGATGAAACCACCAACCGGTGTGTAGCTTCCGTGGATCTCAAATTTTTGGCCACAAGGTAGGTTGGTGAACTTGTAAGAACTCGTGAACCACAGTCACAGGGATGACAAATGGGTTTACAGGACTCGGATATGAGTAGCAACGGTTTGCGCAGAACTAGGGTGCTGTAGTTATAGTTACCTTGACTATTAAAAAAAACATACTCTTACTCTTTGCTTGGGCCTGGGGATGATTATTCGCTTGGCATGGCGGATAACAAGCTGCTGAACTAGCTTGTTCACTTGGGAGAGCGCGGCCAACAAATTGGGGACAGCGACCCAGATTTCGATTTATAAGTTGATGGATAGATCGGTCATAATTTGGTGGTTCATGATAAATATCACTTGGCACTGGCTGGAACCAGCCGTCACCACCCTTGGTATGGCAATGTCAGATCTGCAACTGAGTGCCCATGCAGAATCGTCAGATGGCTGCCACAAAAACCGAAAGGTTTGAAGCCTTCGCTTGGGTTTGGAGTTGTCAATGGTGTATTGGGAGCAAACCTGGTCTCCCTAGTGTGCTGCTTTGACGCAGACAACAACCCAAGTCATATCTACCGCAAGTTGTCAGTTGCTGTTACTCAAATTGTATTCACCAACTTTGCCTCTGGGGGGGCACCAGTTTGGCAAAACTGAACAAGGATAAGCATCAGTGGGGACTATAGGGACTAGGAGGGTATATAGTTGCTGAACAGGAGGTGAAAGGGAGATATGCTACCTACATTAAGGAAAAAACAGGCAAAACGAACCCCACCCATGGTCGAAGCAGCTTTGTGCACATGATCTTTCGCCAGGAACTGCTTCACGTGGTACCTCATTTCAGAATGATACACCTGATATAGAAAAAACAAACGATAGATTGAACTTGCAAGAGATTCGCTCAAGGGCCAGCCATGCCAAAGCACCAGTTCAAGGCTGCCCATCATCCAGGTCGCTTATGGTGCCAGGGTAAGGAAAGCTGCCATGGCGCGGGGGCACATGTCTCACTGAGGAGACCTCCCTGGACAAGGAATCCTTCGAGGTGAAAGCCGAATGCGCAGGCACCCACGTGGGCAAAGCCATCGTCAAGGTGGGATCAAGCCGAGTGGCTGCAAGCGCAGGTGGAGATGGATCAAGCTGTTGATTTTTTAAGGATGGTTAGCCTTGATGGGATCGAACCCATTTCAGATCCCTTCATGAATGGATTTTTTTTGGAAGGACTCATCAGGCCGAGCAATATGCCTAGTGCTGAACACTTGTCGACTTACTGGAACGACATCGACCAGTTTGTGGGATGTTCCTGGTGTTGTTGACTTCCAGCGATTCATGACGTTAGTCAACAACGCTCCGGTTGATTGTTAAACACCATGTCAATCATCAATCATTTGAAGATCATTCTGTGGGTAGGATTAGTTATATTATTATATAAATTATTGGGTAATGGTGTGCTTAGCGTAGCTTCCACATGCGTGGAGATCCAGATTCATCAACCATATTTGATCGGGAAGCATCGGCTGTTTATGGCCAGTTGGGTGTTTGATTTTCATGCGGATCTAAAGCAGGGACGCTGCAGCAATTATATAGGGTATTTCGTCGTTTGGTATTGTCTTGTAGTTGACAGAAAGATCCGATCCCTTGATGACTAAGACTTCGTGAACCTGCTAACAGCGAGTTCTTTTTTGGGTTGAGTACCCTTTGGTAATTTTTGAGGTCGCAAAGTACTGTATTTGGTCATAGTTGGTGGCACAATCAATTTCAATTTTTTCTTGAAATCACTGCTGTTGGTACTTCATGGACAGTTCCCTAGTTGTGCGCTGCTGCCCTGGTTTGCCAGGAGTGCATTGGCAAGATGACACCCTACACCTTGAGTGGTTGCGAGGAGAAGATCGACTGTGAGTCACCTGACTCAACGACTGGCTTCGAGGTCACTGAGAAGAACACCATCGCTCAGATCTTTGAGGTTTCTGTGGCATGCGCTCGCGGCTATGAAGGGAAAGCTGTGGCTACGGCATGCGCTAAAACTGGAGAGAAGTACACACTCAGTGGGTGTAAATACAGCACCACCACTTGTTCGGCACCAAAGTCAACACAAGGCTATGTTGTGACTGAAGTAGAGCTTCGAAAAATTATCTTCGAGGTGAACGCTCAATGTGGCCCTGGATATATTGGCACTGCCAAAGCAGCAGCATGCCACGCACACACTGGTCCATACTCACTCAGTGGCTGTTCTCCTGCACCAGTGTGTGTCTCTCCACAGGATTTCACTGGCTATGTGGTGACCGAAGATTCTTTAGACCGGGACTCTTTCAAAGTGCAAGCAGCATGCGCAAAGACCCACATTGGGACCCCCAAGGCAACAGAATGCACCAGCAATCTGGGAACCTATAGTCTCACTGGATGTGTCGAGAAGATTGAGTGTGCCTCGCCCAGTTTTGAAGGCTATGACGTGACAGAAACAAGCACAGTTGCCCAAAACTTTGTGGTCCCCGTCTCGTGTGCTCTCGGCTATGAAGGGAAAGCTGTGGCCACGGCATGCGCTAAAACAGGAGAGAAGTACACACTCACTGGGTGCAAATACAGCACCACAACCTGTGCAGCACCAAGGTCAACGGAAGGTTATCTCGTGACTGAGGTGGAGCTTCGCAAGATCTTTTTCCAAGTGAATGCTTTGTGTGCCCCAGGATATGTGGGAACTGCCAAAGTGGAGACATGTCACAATCAAGGTGAGACATACAAGTTGAGTGGCTGCTCTCTTGCACCAGTGTGTGTCTCTCCAAAGGATTTGACTGGGTATGCGGTGACAGAGACTTCTTTGAGCCGCAGCTCTTTCAAAGTGCAGGCAGCATGCGCGGAGACCCACATTGGGACCCCAAAAGCAACAGCATGCACCACTAATATGGGAACCTATGGTCTCACTGGATGTGTGGAGAAGATCGAGTGTGCCTCGCCCAGTTTTGAAGGCTATGACGTGACAGAATCAAGCACAGTTGCCCAAGACTTTGTCGTCCCCGTTTCGTGTGCTCGCGGCTATGAAGGGAAAGCTGTGGCTACTGCATGCGCTAAAACAGGAGAGAAGTACACACTCAGTGGGTGCAAATACAGCACCACAACTTGTTCGGCTCCCGTCTCCGCCGCCGGTTATGTTGTGACTGAAGTGGAGCTTCGCAAGATCATTTTCCAAGTGAACGCTCTGTGTGGCCCTGGATATATTGGCACTGCCAAAGCAGCAGCATGCCACGCACACACTGGTCCATACTCACTCAGTGGCTGTTCTCCTGCACCAGTGTGTGTCTCTCCACAGGATTTCACTGGCTATGTGGTGACCGAAGATTCTTTAGACCGGGGCTCTTTCAAAGTGCAAGCAGCATGCGCGGAGACCCACATTGGGACTCCCAAAGCAACAAAATGCACCAGTAATCTGGGAAGCTATGGTCTCACTGGATGTGTCGAGAAGATTGAGTGTGCCTCGCCCAGTTTTGAAGGCTATGACGTGACAGAAACAAGCACAGTTGCCCAACACTTTGTGGTCCCCGTCTCGTGTGCTCGCGGCTATGAAGGGAAAGCTGTGGCCACTGCATGCGCTAAAACAGGAGAGAAGTACACACTCAGTGGGTGCAAATACAGCACTGCGACTTGTACAGCTCCCATCTCTGCCCAAGGTTATCTTGTGACTGAAGTGGAGCTTCGCAAGATCATTTTCCAAGTGAACGCTCTGTGTGGCCCTGGATATATTGGCACTGCCAAAGCAGCAGCATGCCACGCACACACTGGTCCATACTCACTCAGTGGCTGTTCTCCTGCACCAGTGTGTGTCTCTCCCAAGGATTTCACTGGCTATGTGGTGACCGAAGATTCATTAGACCGGGGCTCTTTCAAAGTGCAAGCAGCATGCGCAAAGACCCACATTGGGACCCCCAAGGCAACAGAATGCACCAGTAATCTGGGAAGCTATAGTCTCACTGGATGTGTCGAGAAGATCGAGTGTGCCTCGCCCAGTTTTGAAGGCTATGACGTGACAGAATCAAGCACAGTTGCCCAACACTTTGTCGTCCCCGTTTCGTGTGCTCGCGGCTATGAAGGGAAAGCTGTGGCTACTGCATGCGCTAAAGCAGGAGAGAAGTACACACTCAGTGGGTGCAAATACAGCACTGCGACTTGTACAGCTCCCATCTCTGCCGCAGGTTATCTTGTGACTGAAGTGGAGCTTCGCAAGATCGCTTTCGAAGTGAATGCATTGTGTGCCCCTGGATATAGAGGACTGCCTTGCGGATCGATTTTCGGTATCCTCTTGAATATTTCCACCAACTTGATCATTATTGTTGGGCCATAAATATTCACGAGTCACTGTACTGGACCATCATGTATTCATAGCAGGCCATTCCAAACGGCTCTCAAGCACAACAGATTCATCGACCAATATGTCACCGTCATTCTCTGTTGAAAAGCAATCTGTCTCGGAGTCGAATTCCGGTAGCGTGTTCAGATAGCTTCGTATAGCGGCTCACCAGAGTAGAATTCATGACCTTGGGCATTCCCAAAGCCCAACAGCAACTGTGAATAGCCTCCGGAAATCTGACCCTCGCACTGGAAAGTCCACGATGTTCATCCATGATTTCCCAGAGTTTCTCGAAAAAAGACATGGTGATTCTCTATTTCTAGATTTGCTTTTCTTGTTTCTACATCTTGTCGCTGTTGGTTGGATATTTCCGATCATCAACCGTGATCGAACATTACTAAGCATCAACTGACCAACAAGTAAAAATAGTTTCGTAAGTTTGTAGTGAAGAGTAAAAGGACAAACAATTCTTGTTCAGGCACACATATTGTCAACTATAATTTTGCGGGAAAGCAACGCTTTCAAACTCTTTATACTTACCACCCGGTATACGCAGGTAGTCTCAGGTACCATTATTTCATCACAAGCCCATATTGTTCATCCTCAAGCACTACCAGCACCAACCGTGATTTACCATTATCACCACCACCAGCATCATCATCATCATCATCATCATCATCATCATCATCATCATCATCGTCATCGTCATCGTCGTCTCCGTCTCCGTCGCGTCGTCGTCGTCATCGTCATCGTCATCGTCATCGTCATCGTCATCGTCATCATCATCGTCATCGTCATCGTCATCGTCCTCCTCGTCGTCATCGTCATCGTCATCGTCGTCGTCGTCATCATCATCATCATCATCATCCTCATCATCCTCATCATCCTCATCATCCTCCTCCTCCTCATCCTCCTCCTCCTCCTCATCATCATCATCATCGTCGTCATCATCATCATCATCATCATCATC
The DNA here is from genome assembly GCA_009767595.1 of Symbiodinium kawagutii. Classification (NCBI taxonomy): domain Eukaryota; class Dinophyceae; order Suessiales; family Symbiodiniaceae; genus Symbiodinium; species Symbiodinium kawagutii. The sequence goes on along the minus strand of VSDK01006584.1, from coordinate 481,681 downwards.
ATCATCATCATCATCATCATCGATCATCCACACAAATGCTGTTGCTACTCAGCATCAACCATACACATCCATGTGTAGTTTAGTGCATGTATACAGCGTATATTGATGATGATATACACAATTTTTACCCATCAGGAACGATCAATCACTCTTTATCATTGTTGATCTATTAGTTACCTTTGATTTAATTAGCATCTTTGCGCATGTATAAACCATTATTACCATCATTGAGCATGTGTCAGCCATCTATAAACCATCTAGCCGCTAGCCCATCATTAGCAACATATCAATCACTATGAGCCATGGTGCTGACGATAGTATCCGATAGTATTGATGATGGTACTAAGCATGGTATGAAAGAATAATAAAATCATTATGCTTCATCATCAACAATCACTCACAATCTTCAACCATTATTGACCATCATTGACCATTATCAATCATCAGTAAGAATCATCAGCATTCACTATTAACCACAAAGCCATCCTTGAACCAGCATGAAACCATCCCTAAGCATTAAATTAACCTCTATGAGCCAGTTCCACACGGCTTAACCATCAATTCATCATCCATTGGTGACTACTAACCACCCCTGACCACCACTCACTAACCACCACTCACCACCAAGCACTCCCAACCACTCCAAACCGTTGTGGGGGGCCTCACCGACGCCTGGGCCCTCCCGGCGCGTCAGGAGTTGCCAAAGTGGAGCCGTGCCAAGTGCACGGTGGTAGCTATGCCTTGAGCGGCTGTCAGCTGCCCCAGGTGTGCTTCGCACCGCAGGAGCCGAGGGCGGGAGAAGCCAGGGAGCCATCACCCGGTGGACCTGGCTGCACCAGTGGTTGGTCCTGGTTGGTTGGACCATGGTTTTGGTGGTAAAGTCAAGGGTTAAGCCGCTGAACTCCAATGGATTTTCATATGTTTACATGGGAAAGCTGGGGATGTACCAACTGTAGTGGTTTTTCAGGGAATCCCAAAAATAGATGGTTTATTACAGGAAATGATTACACGTCCTATTTTGAGACACAATGGTTAATAACGGTCAGTGGTTCATTGACAATGGTTTTATGACCGAACACTAATGGTTGACACAACACTAGTGGCTATGGTTTATTGGTCAGATAGTGGTTTAGAATGTTTGATATCATGATGTGATTCATGATATCATGGTTGATATTTTGACAGCGGCTGGTTGATGGCTGATGGTTTGTACTGGTTAGTAGCTAGTTGACCGTGGTCGATCGTTAGTAGCTTAAGTATTTTCATAAACACGTTGCCTTTTCTTGCAAGACATGGTCTTCAACTAAGACTGGAAGATGCTGAAAGTCTGTGAAGCGAAACTGCTTGTTTAGCCGCTCATCACGGGCGGCATTTTCTGGCTGCCATACATGACCAAGCAATGTACACTCTGGTGATCTAACATAGCTGGCTGGAAAATCACCATTTTTCTAGGGAAACCCTGGCAAATCAGCTATAACTGGTGGATTTTCCAGCCAGCTATGTTAGATCACCAGAGGGTACCTATAACTTTAAGCCTTGTTGCTATGCTACGAACATCCGCTTTACTTCGGACCACGGGACCTTGACCGCTACCCGAACCAGTTGCGCTGATTCGTACCTTGCAGATGCAGATCAAATAGCTGCAACGGTACGATGCATTCAGAATGCATATCAGGGAGTTTCTCAAGGCAGTTTGGGGTAAGCATGATTATAAACATTGATAATGATTATAAACATTTAGACATACCATATAAATGGTTGGTTGTACGAGCATAATCACTATAATGGTTGATGAATGGTACCAGTTGGTTATGGGATGATTCTCAAGCCAGTTAATCATGGTTGGCTGATGAATGTTTGTAAACATTAATGATGATCAACTATGAGTAACATGGGTCATTAACAGGGGGGTTGTAGGCAACAACAGGGCATGTGCCAACGATAATGGTGGATTGATTGCAAATCATAAATGGTTTGATAAACCGGATGATGACTGCGGATACCCCGATTTTAAGAAACCACCATATAGATTTTATTAATGCTTAGTATGGCACCAGGCATTTTGATTGTTTTAGTTCGAAGGGATGTTGTTGATCAGGTAGTTTAGCAGGTTGTTCATACTTGTTGTTATTCACAGACAAATTGGATGTGCATCCCCATTGCTCATGACTGGGAACTAGCCATGGTTATAGGAATTACTTGCTACTTTATAGGGTGGTCAAAATCCCAACATCCAAGGTACAAAGGTCTTGGTGCCATAGATGGCCGCCCATGGTAACAAGGAATGGATAGCGCCAACCTCTGGGACGAAGACACGTCACTGGAAGGTTGTGGACCCAACGAAAGGTGGCTGCCATGTCACTGCTCGTTATGCAGCAATCTTCACCGAACGGTGGCTACAATGAGTGGTTATAGCCGTTTGATGGCTGCATTATTATGAACCACCATCACATGAGGGTGAGAACAGCGACAAACTCCCGGTATATGCCAACCAACCCGTGTTCAACATGAACCAACCAACATGTATCCACCAGTTGACCATGGTAAATCGCAACCAGCGACACATTTGCCACTATTTACTGATATCAATCCACAATTTACGTCCGTTTACCACCACAAGAAGCAATTCTTGATCATTGTGAACCAAAGTTCACCATCATCAATTACCATCAGCCATCATCAACCATCATCAATCACACTTTACAATTATAACTCCATGATCTACCATCCTCTACCATTATTTAGCATTATCTACCACTATCTACCATCAGCTACCCATCACTTCCCCTTACCATCCTCAACCGTCCCACGCTTGCGCTACGATGTCGCAGTGATCTCCGTCAGGACGTGACGGGTTACGAGGTGACCGAGACTTCGCTGAACGTGGGGTCCTTCGATGTGAAGGCCAAGTGCGCCTTGGCCAACGTCGAGCATCGTTACGGAGCGGTGGGGTGGGTCTGAGTCGTCCATGCTACCGTTCTGTTACCCGGGGAGGGATGATGGCCCCAAGGAGCGACATTGGGAGTAGCAAATGGTGGTCATATTGTGAAGAAATGTTAATGGTTGATCAATGATGGGTGCAGGCGCAAGGCTCAGCATTTGTTCGGAATGATGATGGCTTGTTCTTGTTCACTAACTTAGTCAGATTTCTACCAAGGCTGAGAACAGACCACAAATGACTAATGCTGATTAATAAATGATTTACAATGATGGCCGATGCTTAACGAGGGCCTTTTTTTGGCCATTGTGATGGCTAACGAAAATTTGATGATTGGTCAATTACCTTTGCTCAATGGAAAATTGATGGTTCCTTAATTATTTTCCAGCCATTCATTGGCCAATGTCAATGGTGAATTATCAATGCATCAATGCTTGACAAGATGGCTTGACTAGTGATCAATGATCAATGAATGGTTCGATGGAGAAGTCAGAATGGTTCAATGATGATGATGATGATGATGATGATGATGATGATGATGATGATGATGCTTGATGGCTAATTGTTGATGAACGGCTAGTTGATGGTTGACCTTGCTTAGTGTTTGTTCGATGAATGGCTGGGTATCGTAAATAGATGCCTGATGACCCTTTCATATATTAACCCACAAATTCACCATCATCAAGAGGCTCATTAAGGGCTAATGGTTGATTGTTTTACCTGACCGGGGAAATTCAACCATTGAGAACATCAGTGGTTGATTATCATGGACGGTTCGCTTAACCAATGGCCAAGCGATGCTTGATGAACAGCAAGTTATTCGGGTTATAGACCATCTACGCTGAACAACCCCTACTCTCAAACATCCATGGCCACATGTTTCAAGTGGCCACATCCATGTCCACTGCTGAACAACCCCTACCCTTAGGTCCTTAAGCTTCAGCACTGGACATGGATATCTCCAGATCTGCAGGGTGCCAGCGTTACAATGTTGTCAACTCAGCACCTCCTTGGGTTTAGATATGGGGTCAACCATAAAGTGTGAGATTTTGATATCTCAAAATCTAGTTTCATAAACCAATAGCCAAGTTTTTGAGAAACAACCAATTGTTATGTACAAACCAATAATATCTCAGATTGCTATGTTTCATAAACCAATTGTGCCTTTGTGTGGTTCTCAAACAAGTGAAACGGTCAAAGCCATGACCAGCGGTTGATCAAAAGTAGGTGTTTGCAGACTGACTAGTATCGCACCAACATTGGTCAGCATGTTTCGGTTTCTGTGAACAGATGCTGAGCCACATGGGAGAACATCTGAGCAACACACTGAGTCACTAATGTTTGGATTTAACCAGAAGCTGAATGAGTAGAGCGCAAGCAACCGGATGATCAGATTGTTCACAAATTGCCCATGGAATATGCATGAACGATCATCGGGTATTAGTTCATTAGTCAGCTTGGTAGTTATTACAAATGGACTAGTACTACCCAATACCCATAAACAAGCCTCTAATGACTTTCATGATGAAGACAAATCCCATGATTAATAATCATTGCCTATCATGAACTATCATGAATCATCATGAAGCATCAAATGATCGCCACTAGCCGTTGATACCACGAACATTTCATTCATGAGTGGATTTAATCGTCGCCACCATCAAAAGCATCATTTACCCATCAATTCACCATCATCAACCCTGGTAATACCCAAGGGATCATGCTAAGCATCAGACGGTAACCATCAGTAACCATCAGCAACCATGTAACCACCAGCATCAACCATCAGTAACCACAACCACCAGCATCAACCATCAGCAATCAGTAAACCATGACCATCAACCGTCAACATCAACCATCATCATCAACCACCAACATCAACCATCATCATGAACCATCAACATCAACCATCATCATGAACCATCAACATCAACCATCATCATTAACCATCAATAACCATCATCATTAACCATCAATAACCATCATCATTAACCATCAATAACCATCAATTAGCCCTTGATTAGCCATCATTCATCATCATTAACCAGCATTAACCATCATCAACCATCAGTAATCATCAGTAACCATCAGCAATCATCAGTAACCACCAACATCAACCGTCAGTAACCACAACCACCAGCATCAACTACCAGTAAGCCAAGCATCACCAAGCGCCGGGTGCCAACTCCGAGGTGCGGCGGGCTACACGGGAACGCCCAGCGTCCGCAAGTGCACGGAAGCGCTTGAGAGCTACTCCTTGAGCGGATGTCGAGCACGGTAGAAGCTTGGTGTGGAACGGTGAGTTGCGAGGGTTGAGTGAGGGTGAAGTGAAGGTTTTTGGTGAGAGTGAAGTGATGGCTGAGTGGATGGTGAAGTGGATGGTGAAGTGAGAGTTCAGTGAGGGTTCAGTGAGGATTAAGTGAGGGTTCAGGGTAAAGTGACGATGGTAAAAGGTGCCAAGATGTGCTAAGTGTCGGTCAATGGTGCTCGGTTCGATGAGATAGCTTGGCAACAATCAGCTTCATCAATGATGAATGATGGTTAATGATGGTTAATGATGGTTAATGATGGTTAATGATGGTGAATAATGGTGAATGATGATGAATGATGGCTAATTAAGGGCCAATAATGGCTAATTGATGGTTATTGATGGTTAATGATGGTTAATGATGGTGAATTTTCAACTTTCACACTGCATGCCGTCAGTAGGGCTATGTACGCACCCAGCCGTATTGGCGTGGTACAAACATGAAGGATGATCTTGAACGACTGAGTGGATGACAAAAAACTACAAAGAACTCCTAGGCACCACCGGCTGTGGCCTGAATGGAAACCGCCCATCTTCGCCCCAAGCTCCTCCGTGTACCCTCACGTGTGTGAAAGAATGACCAGAGCCTGGAGCATACCAAAGTATCGGACCTGAACCGTGGCCTGCCCAGCAACCCGTTCTGATCCACCGTGTAACCAAATTTGGCCAAGCTATCTGTTTTAACCAGTGAGGCCCATGGGCAGCCTGACCAATGTTGTAGTAACCACTTGATTGTTCGTTGCCAAACACGAGACTGATCCTGAAGGGTGTTCTCAGCCATGTCAGCTAACGTGGATTGATCTCTCAAACGATACACTTTGGGTCCACCAGCAGTGCGTCCCGGCAGCAGCACCGGCGCCAGAGTACCTGTGAAGAGAGTGAAGTCGCAATACAATTCCAAAAGGCTCACCGCCTTTTGGCCAAAATCCCATTCCAGTTGATGGAAATAATGTTGCACACGCTCCAAAAAAGCCGCACCATAGAGACAATGTTCCATGTCACAAGCAGGGATAACACACACCAGTTTGACTAGCGCAGCTGGGGTGATCTCCAACTGGAAAACTGGCATCGTACCCATGCGTGGCGCACGGTGTTTCTGAGCCGCCTCAACAGCTTTGGCATTCATCTCCCCCCACATCCGAAAGAAGGAATGGAGCATGACAACATTATCATGTTTGGATTTGCAAAACTTCTGCAGTTGCCGCTGACAACCAACAGTGTATTGTTTCACCAACCGTTTTGCCAGGGCATCAACACGATTATTCATGTCAGCCAGCCAACGTTGATAGGGATCGGAAAGTTGCTGTAAATCCTGATGTGCTTTGACCTTGACAACCCTCAAGCAATGCACAGGTCGTGTCAGCAAAAGCTCCCAAACTTGTGTCCACAAGTCCTCATGGTCATCGTAGTATGGCAAAGATCCAGCAGCGCGAGCTGAAAGCAAACGCTCGCAGTTAGCCACAACCGCAGCACAGTCTGTATGGAGGACCAAACAATGAAACCGTTGCAAAGCTTGTATGACCGCCCACACCTCACCACGGTAAGCAGAATGATCCCCGCCCGGCAAAACTGATCCACCGGAATCCACAACTGTGACACCGTCTGCAAGCAGCCACGCCCCGGAGCACACCGCAGTGGAGAAACATTCTGTGTGTGAAGCACTACCATCTGTGAAAACCGTGTGAAAAACCCCATCGTCATCCGCAGGCCGATGAAGCTGCGGAAAAGGTTCCCATTCACAGCATGAATGATCCAACCATTGACAATCCCAAGGTAAGATACCAAATTGCAAGACAGCCGCCGGCATCTCACGCAACCAGGTGACCACGTGGGTGTATTTGTCCCGAATGGACCGAAGGCCAGCACAGTGTAGCAAACGATGAGCCCTACCATCTTTGGATTCACATAAAGGACATTGAAAATCACCAGCCCTAGCAGCATAGTGTCCCAAAGCATCATTGGTAACATGCTTACCTACAACATAGTTGGCAGCGTCTGTGACAAACGCGGCAGGCAACTGTCTCGTAGCCACCCGAAAGGCAGAATGATCAAAGTTGCAAAGGTCAAAATGTTTCCTGGATTGAACGAAGGAACACACTCGTGCACCCCATGCAGCTCGCAACATCTTAACCATGTAAGCCTTTGACGAATGATACCAGTTGAACCGCCATCCATTGACATGTTGCAAGACTCCATGCTCCAAACAAGTCCAATGGTTATCTGCCAGGGTCTTCCTGAAAACAGCAGCAGGTCCGGAGTGATTGGTCCCTCCGGTGGAAGCCAGTTTCTGAAAGAACTCCTCACGCCTGTATGGAAAGGCCTTCAAGAAACGACGCCAAAACTTGCACTTCCTGACCAAAAGAGTAAACTCGGGATCATGCGCATCACCTGGAATGTTCATGGCCAAACGTGGGTTGACACCACCTCGTGATCTGCCATTCGCTTGACAGCATGCAGCACGCAGGTCTTTGAACTCACTCGTGGTGATGTAGCTCAGCTCACTACCATAGCCAGGAATGCTTGAAGCAAGTTGGTTAGACATCTTAGTTTTGAACTTCCTTGGCATGCGTTTCTTGCCCACCCGTTTCAAGACACGTTTGGCTTTCCCGAGCCGTTGTTTGAAACACTTTTTGTTGACACGCCGACAATAGGAAACATCGCATCCAAGTTCGGTTGTACCGTACTTCAGAGGAATTGGGGTCCCCAGGATGGTCACCTGCTGCAACGCACGACGATCAGATCTGTGAGTACCCCAGACCCAAGACTTGTCAGGAGCAATCTTCATTTTCAGCATGGTCACAAAATTCTGCAGTGTAGACAATGCAGCATTCAAAGTATCCACGCAGTCAGTGAAAAAGGCCCAGTTATCTGCGTAAGCAAGGCACTCAACTGTTTCATGTTGATGATGGATGTATTGTGTTGCCCATGCCGTGAGACCCAACATCGCAACAATTGAGAAACAGCAGCCCTCCGGAATCCCAGTTGTCGATGATACAGGAGAGCCAACTTCACCAGCAATTTCAATGATACGATCCAGCTGCTGATACATACCCCACACCGCATTGAGATACTGGGACGGGATGCCCATCCGACGCAAAGCGGCAATCACAGGTAAGCGTGGAACCTGATTGTAGCACTTGATTAGATCGACAGTCAAACCAACACGATGAGCATTGTTGAAAATTGCATCTTCAACCTCATTGGCAATGACTGCAGCAAGCATGTCTGCACTAATCCCTGACGCGGTTCCAGCGACCTCCGGTGGCAGAATGTTCTGAAAGTGCTTGAAAACCTGCATGGATCGATATTTGGCCCATGTCCGGTACAACCTGGATGTGATGGTTATAGGGCGCAGCTGCAAAGGGTGTGTGGGCATCTGAGTGGTTTTGGCCAACATCGTCACGCGTGCAGTCATAATGGAGGTCGGCCAATTCATGCTGCAGTCTTCGATGTGCGACAACAATAGCAACAACCATTCAACCAACTCATCAGGCATCAGGACAAGTTCTCTAGGCGTGTAAGCGCATGATCCCCTGGCACTTGCCTTCTTGGTCGTGGCAGCATGCCGCTTCCACTCGGTGATTGTCAGAGGCATGTAAGGCATTGATGGAACATCACCCAAACACGTCAAAGTCTCAAGGGCTTCGGGCCAACACTCAGCTGTGTCCTGGGGTGATTCACGTTGCCACATTTCACACCATGCATCAGCGGTCTGGGTGTGCAGTGCCTGTTTATCAACAATGGTATGTTTTTGCCATAGTCGCATGTCCTGCTGGTTTCGATAGCGCACTCGGCGATCCAAGCGAATCTGACCTGGGGAAGTACCCACAACATATGCTTCCTGGTCTTGGAAGTACACTGGAAACTGGGTGTCAAAGATTCCAGGGTCACCATCAATCAAGAGGGTGCTCAAGCCATGCTTAACCCATCTCTGTGGAATGACACGCACCTCTTTATCCACCATGATGGCAGTAAAGGGTGGGGCCTGCGGGTCACGAACAGAGCTGAATGCATGGCTACCTCCGGTTTGGAAATCACGTTTCAAAGCCTCAGAACGATGTTCATGTACCCTCTGGTTCCAAGTTGCAACCTCTTGTTGGAGATGTATCTTCAACGTATCACCCACATACTTGGCATATTGGGGGTCAGGCATGTCGGCCGGGATGAAAACCTGCATGACTTCAAATGCAAAGCTGGGGAAATTGGTTTTGAAACCAGGTGCTCTGCAAATAGATTGCCAAAGTTGCCAACAACTTCCATGGGAGCTAGGTTTATGACTAGCAAGTGCAACTTGATATTGCTTTGCAAAAGAGTGCAGTCGACGAACCTGTCTAGTCCATTGGCGGATGCGAAGGGATGGTTGACCAACCTCAGGAGTAAACTCCCCAGCCCTCGCAGCACGAACAACAGGGTCACAGGGTCGCACAATCTTGGTGAGTTTCTTGCGGCAACGACCAAAACATCTTCGTGGGAGCCCCACAGTGTTACCCACCACATCAACACTGGATTGGTGCAGGCCATGTTCGAAAACCAGGTTGATCTGGCGTAATGCCTCATCTGCGTCTTGGGACTCAATGGCCCGTTGAAAGGCACAAGATCGCTTGTTCATCTCACACCGCGCAGAGTCCTGGAGCAAGTCTGTGTCAAAGAAACATTCATCGGTGTTCGCAGGTAAATTCCAGACACATCGTGGTTGCAATGCCGTTTCGACCCGAAGTTGAGCAACGAGCAACGGATGGGTATCGAAATCATAAGTCTCATTGACATCGCAGTGCACCAGGGATGGAATCAACTGAGGCGACATGAAGATAAAACTTTTTCTTGCATCACCTCGTGATGTGGCACGAGGCTGGGAAGATCTACGAGCAGCATCAAACTGGGCAGCATCAATCCACCCCCGTTTGGTCATAGCCTCCCAATGGGGCACCTGATCCACATCGACATTGAAATCTCCGAGAACCAATGACGGTCCACGGAAGGCATGGGCACGTTCGAATGCACAAGCACACAACATGGCAAGGATGGCCCACGGATCATGGTAGGTTACATTATGAGTGGGTCCGTAGATACTGGCCACATACATCTTTACCCCGTCCCCGAGATCGATAAGCGAATCGACCAAACGAGTGGAGGCCAGCACATTGGCGTCGGTCACACCTGGATACGGCTGCATAGGCAAGTGAGTTACGATGGCAGTACCCCCAGCCTTACCTCGCAATGACCCTGTGTTCTGAGAATGGCATGCTACGGGTTCACTCCAAGCTGTTCGAAAACCTGCAGAGCGAAATCGGCTTGATGCAACAGCTTTGGCTTGGATGGTATGCGAGGTCTCAGCAGCAGCCCAAATGCCCGGACCCCATCCGGCAACAGTCTTCTCGTGCCCAAGGAGTTGGTGGGGATTAAATGACCCCACATGCAATAAATTATGAGGCCCTGGGTTGGTGGCTTCACCAACACGATATTGAAGGACCTTCTCAACATAATTGGCATGGCAATGCATCTTTTTTGAAGCGGAAGCTACGGATGATGGAGCTTCCAAATTGGCTGCAAACCTATCAAGGTAATTAAGGTTGTGGTTCGCTGGCATCACTTGCATGGCATGAGCAGCAAATCCAGTCAGCATGTACATCCACACAAAGAAGCGGCACAAGGCTCCAGGAAATGTTAACAAACACTTCCTTTGCCTACCCTGTCAAGCTTTGGTTGCAAAGGCATCGCACTTCGTGGGTTCAGCACCTGCGGTGCGTGCACGCTTCCAATCATCATTGGGATCAGTCTGTTGGCATCCTGCGATCATCTGCTTCATGGATGCCTCTAAATTGGTCTGCATTGATTTCATCATGGATTGCATCGTGTGGATGACTGTCTGTCCCGATTGCAGCACTGAGTTCTCCACTTCACTGATTTTTTGTCTTGCAAAGGCCTGCTCCTCCCGAACCTGAGCCAACTCCTGCTGAGTTGTTTGGGAGATGGTAGCCTGATTGGCTTGGTTCATCTGGACTTGTTCCAAGGCCTGTGACAGCTGCTCGATGCGCTGGTGGGCTTGGGTCAACTTGGCTTCCATTTGCTCGGACATCTCAGTCTTGAGCTCCTGGAACCTGGATGATGTGGCCAGGGATGTGGTCCCGTTGGGATTGGATGTCAACACAGTGTCAACTTTGTACTGCTTTGCCACCATGGTCACAGTGTTGGTATCGGCAGCACGTTTTGCTGGCTCGATAAGCACAAAGGTATGGTTGATACACAAATGCATGGAAGGGGGATCCTGGCGTGATGCAACCAACCATCGATTCTGACCCTGAGCCCTCACAGGTTTGGCATCCCATTGTGCCTGTGCCAAGGCTTGGGTGATGCCATTCAATCCAATCTCCGATGGTATGTTCTTGAGCAACCAAAGGGAATCCTGATTGTCAAAACAAGTTGTGGCCACATATGCTGATTCGGGGAGCACGGAACTGCGAATGGTTTCCGCATGGTCTCTGCGACACCTGATGGCCAACTGGTCCTTGACTCGAACAATGCCCAATGCCTTTTCCATAGACCCAACACGTTTCTGCAGGTCTGACAAACTTGCATTGGGAACCGTGATGATGGTGTAACGATCATCAACTCGGTGATCATGGGACTTCGGAGTGACATAGATCCCAGCCCATCCAGACCTGGACAATATCTGTTCGACAATGGAGTCATCCACCTTCACATAGCCGTGCCAATAGGCCGCATCACGGAATGGGACCTGCTTGCGATCCTTGGAGAATGTCTTCAGGGCCCAAGCACTGATCAAACTGGACCCCCGAATCGCAGAGATATGGACGCCAATGTAGTGGAGTGGAACTCCACATTCCTTCCAAGCACTGACCTCGTCTCGTTGGATGTGTAGCTCCAAGACCGTGGTTGCAGTCTTGGAGACTTGCATTTGGGGCACCGCAGGTTTGAAAACCACTGGCCGATCTCCGAACTGTCGGAGTGCAGCTTGGATTATAATGGGTTGGCCTTGGCTGCTGTATGCAGGCATCATAAATGGTTCGTCACCAGCACCAAACTTCTTACCAATGATCAACACTGCGAGCGCCTCCATCGAAAGCTTCTGACTGCAGTCAAATTTGTCTGCTTCATCCTTGGTCATCAGCGCAAGGCCACATTGGTCCTGACCGAACCTGGATGCATCCAACAAAGGAACCGCCTCTTCACCATCAACGAAATGGTCAATGTCGATCTTGACATTGGAGGCAGTTGCAACAAAGTCGTCTGGTTTCTGTGGTTGAACACGAGGCTTGGGACCACCTTTGGTAGGAGGCTTAGCACGACCACTTTTCTTAGCCTCCTTCATTTCATTCCTGTACACCAACCTGTAGTGCACACGGTTCGCTTCATCCTTCAGGGCTGCCCAGGCCGATTGGTCATCACCATGGATGTGTTTCAGCAAGGTTTCATGGTCAGCCTTTTGTAACAATCCCCCAGCTCGTTCGGTGCTGGCATCGGATGCAACACCATGAGATTCTAGGAGAGCTTTGACTCGTTGTTTCAACTGGTCTTGGTTGTTCCTACCGCCTCCAAGCATCGGTGCCAGCTTCATGGAAAGCAC
>VSDK01006584.1:455848-468157 GCA_009767595.1 Symbiodinium kawagutii | reverse complement strand
ATCCATGTGATGATAATGTATGCGTTCTGCTTTGCGAGACCTTGTTTCTGGCCACGTGTTGTATCGGAACTCTCTAAGATTTTTCAGGCAATGACGACTACTTGAGTTGTTCGGACTAGAGTTTCCGAGGGTATCCAATGACGCGAACCTACTTTCACTCATGACTGAGCCTTCTCCATGCTTGGTAATTGATCTACAGGCCTACACTTGTCTTGGCATGCAGTATCCATGTGATGATAATGTATGCGTTCTGCTTTGCGAGACCTTGTTTCTGGCCACGTGTTGTATCGGAACTCTCTAAGATTTTTCAGGCAATGACGACTACTTGAGTTGTTCGGACTAGAGTTTCCGAGGGTATCCAATGACGCGAACCTACTTTCACTCATGACTGAGCCTTCTCCATGCTTGGTAATTGATCTACAGGCCTACACTTGTCTTGGCATGCAGGATCCATGTGATGATGATGTATGCGTTCTGCTATGCGAGACCTTGTTGCTGGCCAAGCGTTGTTTGGAACTCTCTAAGATTTTTCAGGCAATGACGACTACTTGAGTTGTTCGGACTAGAGTTTCCGAGGGTATCCAATGACGCGAACCTACTTTCACTCATGACTGAGCCTTGTCCATGCTTGGTAACTACGAAATCCACCTTGAGAGTGGGGGAGATGGCATTGCCTGATTGTTGGAAAGCCTCCGCAAGATCTCCTGTGACACAAGCAGTCGCAGGGAACCCAAGGGCCGCCAAAACTTCCCATGGACTGAAAAGGCGAAATTGGGTGATGGATCCAAACAGCATTGTGTGAAGACCTTTCTGGCAGAGAAGGTCTTGAGGCAACTTGTGTTGGTTGCCGTATCGGGCCATGACCCCCGACAGCTTATCCGATTCACCAATCATGCGAGCAGAAAGCACAGGTTCATTGGCTCTCCAATCGACTTTATCAGCCAACCATTCTGGGATCATATCACTACGTTTCATCATGGCCACAGCTTCCGGTGAGGGTGTCAGCAGTACCAATTCATCATGAGTGACATTGACATGAATGGCATCGCTCTCACGCAAAGAGGGCCCAGCAGATGGCTGAGCACATGGCACCGATGGCATGGTCAAGGCTTTCACTGCATCCAAGGTCTTTGTATCAACATCTAAGGAAGCATGTAGGAAAACCCCCAACCACCTATTACGGATCACCGGTCTGGCTTTCTGGCAGGGCACCAATCCATTGCACACAAGTCGAAGGCCTTTGAGCGCAGCAATGGTAATGACCTGTTGGTAATCATGATGATTTACAAATCCGGCAACATTCTCACAAAGCACAGCATGAACCCGGAGACTGGCACAATTCTCCAAGGTAGTTGTGAAAATGCTACCATCGATCGAACCTAGTCCACTTTGTCGGCCTGTGGTGGACCATGGTTGACATGGTGGCGATGCAAGGACGACTGACACGTTGAACAAACTCAATGCAGCCCACAGCTTCGGCCTATCAACCGATCCTTGGACCACAACCAACCCAGCATCAGAATTGGTGAGAGCATGTTGGTAGTACTCATCAATCGACATCACGGTGACCCCAAAGGTATGAGCAGTGGCAGCACACACAGCAGGGTCGGAATCCACAATTGCAATGGGACGGGCCCCAACATGGTGGCAAGCATGCGACCACCCAGCCAATCCACCAAACAACTCTGCAATCTGGTAAGGCCCCCTGGAGACAGCAGGGTGCAACAATACCAGCCCATCAGCATTGTCAGCATACAAATGAACAGTGGTTTCCATCATCCGAACAGTATGGTACATCACCGTCACAGAAGTACACTTTGCTACACGATCAGCGATGTTGGCTGCAACATGGAGTACAGCCTCTGAACTCGTGCCACATAGAGGAATATTGCAAAGAAAAGTCACCGAAGATAACTGCTTTTGCAACACCACATCGATTCGATCCCCAGTCAGTGAAGCCATGGGAGAAATCACGGAAATGGTTGCTCCACCTTTTGTGAACAACCCACCTACCAGCTGGGAGGTGTGGAGCACTTGAACCAGCGGCTAATGATGGTGAATAATGGTGAATGATGATGAATGATGGCTAATTAAGGGCTAATAATGGCTAATTGATGGTTATTGATGGTTAATGATGATGGTTGATGTTGATGGTTGGTCTATAGTATTTGATCGCGGGGGAAACATTGGCTTTTGCAGGCTGCGGCAAGTCCTTCAATCATGACTCGACGATGACCATAGATGGCACTGTACAACTCTCAACTCGTCATACAAATGCACTTTTCCCACTACCAGTCATGCCACCCATCCACTAATTACAACCCATTGGTTCACTTGGTAGCCTGTGTTCTTTGCCCTTTCACATCCTGCAGGCGAACCTGCCTGGTTCGCCTGGTTTCATGGAATGCCAATTGTCATCCGATTTCTGTTCACCGTTTTGGAACAGCCTGTAGCTTCCCTGGAGGTTTTCCAGTGCTGCTCTGACCTCGCGTTTCACTTTGGGGCACGGGCATCCACGGGCATCCACGGGCATCCAAAGGGGCATCCTCGGGCATCCACGGGCGGTGCCCCCATGGCTTAGGAGGCAATCCTCAGCGGCTGCACCTAGAGATATCACGTGCAACTGCAACTGCTTCTCGGCCAAGCATCTGCTGGTGAAGGGTTCGCCATGGTGATGTTAACCGCGGGAAGATGCTACCCCTATGATGGTGATGTTAAGTACCAGATTTATTTCATTCAAAAAAAATGATGGTGATGTTAAGTACCAAGTTTCTGGGCTTATCAGTGCTCATTGAGTTTGATCAACTTTACCACTTTCGAAGTGGGATAACCAAATGCTGAATGATGACGTAAGTGGCCGGTGTTGCCATTTATGGGGGGTATCATCACTGAGCACATCTATCTATAGATTTTTGTATCATATGTAGTATATTTTGTTACAATTAGATGGTTCTTGAGGTTATGTACAGTAGACAGAACGACATCTCCAACTGGCTGTGGCATGTGTCAAGCCGGCGATGATACGATTTGCCAAAACATGAATTTCTGCACCCTGAAACACCATATCCAGTCGGAAACCTGAGTTGTTCATCGAACCACGGCATGTCCAGCAAAGAACAGAACTAGTCGGTGATTTCAAACATTTTGCATCATTTTGCCCTGGTTCAGCGCAGATCAACGAGGATGTAGAGAACCACTGCAAATACCATGCTTTCCAGAACACATTCGACCAACGAAAAATCCACATTGCTATATAATATCAGTGTACGTTTTCGCACCACGAACAACCTTTGGTGGACAACCTCAGCTGCCCGGCAAGGCTTCTGCTGACGACTGCGAACCAGCGCGAAGCTGACAAAAATGGGCTCCGGGTTCATGGACAATCCATAGGAGAGGGGTTTTGATATGGTTATGGGTCAAGCAGTTAACCAACCAACAACTAGCTGGTTAACTAGCTGGTTAATGATGATTAGTAATAGGGTATGATAAGTAACAATCACAGGGGATATACCAGCTATACATGGCTATGGGTCAATCTTCACCAACCATGGGCCATAATTTCACCAACAATGATAGTGGGAAAACAATGGCTGATGATGGGGGAACCAGGGGTACAGGATTTTCACCCAAAGACATATGGTTTGACCAGCATTTTTGTTGGGATATGTACACTCCTTTCAGCTGTTTCTGGGATCGAACCCAAACATTCTTCTTTTTGTTTTTGATTCATCAGTACGAACCAAGGGCAAGAATGAAGATCTGATGAACGTAGAATACTGGTTGATAGGATTTCATAGGTTTGATTGAATTTGATAAATACAACGAACATATGATTGAAATTGGACAAGTGAATATCCAATCAACTCGACTATTTCCAAAGGGGTGGTGAAGTGTTGCTGTACTCATCACCAGCTATCACCAGTAGAGATCCCTGAAACTGAAACAATGGTGATCGTTGAACATCCAACTTGGACGTGCATCCCCACTTGGTAGCTGGGAACTGACCATGGTTATAGATTACAGGGGTGATAAAGCTATATGGTCATAACCCCAACTGCACATCCAAGCATTCCACTGATCCCCCGAACAGCCTCCTTGCAATTTTTCACACGCGATCCTGGAAATCCTGGACACGTTGCCATAAAATGCTCAAGCGCCAGCACAGCGACTACAGCAGTCCCCTGTGATTTCCTTTTGGAAGCCAAGGCTGTGCTGGGTGCGCGAGGAATGGGGTACCCCCAACTTGGAGGCTTCCTGCGACTCCAATCAACAACAGTGGCTCAGAAAGTTTGATCATAGGAGACATTGAACAAGACAATACATGATGTGCCACTAATGACTGATATGTTTATTCGCGGTAGAGATACTGGCCAACAATCGTGGACCTGGTTGGTGGTTTCAAACATTTCATATTTTTGCCTCGTATGGCAATGGGATCATTGGACGTAGGTCCATTGATGAAAAAAAACATACCGCCTCTTGATGCTTCAGACATGCTGCTAAATGGTAGGTTGGTTGACTAAGAGTTTTCATAGGGGTGGTCCAACCACCAACTAGATACTCTTAGCCCTAAACAGAAGACTGACGACTCGTCGCAGTGCACGTAGGCATGCCAGTCCTGGACCTTGCTGATTCCCCCGCTTCATAGCGAACTGCTAGGCTGGTATCACGACTCCAAAACCAATCACCGCAGATTTCACCGCAAATTTCTTTGTTAAACTGACGAACGAACCAGCGAAACCCAGGGGCACCTCGTGGGGCTCAAATTTCTGCAAATTTCAGCCGTGCCAGGCCGACTTTTCCTGCAATGAAGCTTATCATCTTGATCCTGCAGCTTTGCCTGGCCCTTGCGGCCAAGTACCGTAGCTCTCTGGTGGCCGAACCCGCCTCTTTGGCGGTCACTAACCAGACTCAGGTGCCTGAGGCGACATTCGGAGGGTTCTATTCGTGACCGGAAACTCGGGTGGCTATGGGTCAAGCAGTTAACCAGCCAACAACCAGCTGGTCAACTAGATGGTAAATGATTAGTATAGGGGATATATACCAACTATATGGCTATGGGTCCAGCAGTTAACCAACCAACAACTAGCTGGTTAAGTAGCTGGTTAATGATCAATAGAATATGATAAGTAACAATCATCGGGGATATACCAGCTATACATGGCTGTGGGTCAATATTAAGCAACCAAAAATGGGGGATAATAACCAGTAAGAATAGGGGGAACACTGCTTAATGATAGGGGAACCAAGGGTGCGGGGTTTTGACCCACTGCCTGGTGATAAGCAGCAAGCTTTCGGAGACTTAGATTTTCCCATGGACCACTTGGGGGCTTCACAAAATCGTGGACCCCCGAAATCATCCAATATGAATCATCTGGAGTCGTAAGCCAACCATTTTATGGGTTCCCTATGACTTGAGAAGAAACCATCATTTCTGGGAATGATGGATCTAGAGGCTTCGTGCAGCCATGTAATTTAGATGAATTTAGAAGTCCATGGCTTCACTCTCCCTGTTTTTCCAGCCCAAGCAGAACCATCCACGCAGAACCCCCTGCTGTGATTTTCCCATGGCGAGCACACAGATTTTTGGGCCATAGGCTCCACAAGGATTGATGTGGGGCGATGCGGCAGATTTGCCCGACTTGATTGATTCCACATCAAAGATGGCTAATGATGACTAGAAAAACTATAGACTCATGTTTGAAATTATGATCCTGTTTGTCATGAAGAAAGATCTGTAAGAAATACCAGTTGCATGGGTATCCACTGAAGCAACTCTTACCTCCATCATCACGACAGTGAAACTGCACCCAGGAATTCCCATAGCCGACGAAACTATCAAGTCCTACGTACTCAAAAAGGTAATTCCAGTGTCTTGGGTTGACATGCAGCTGTCAGTACCAGTCCGTGTCGTCATCTTAAACAACAAGCTTTTCTGATATTAGAAGTATAGTTAATTGTATTAGATATGCACGTACAGCTTTGGAAGTCATAACCTATATTGCTGAACGTTCAATATCTGATGAAACTATTCCCAAGGGTCAGTCATACGTAGTCATAACATGTCATAACCATAGCTTGGGAATACTCACAATGTAAGCCGCCTGAGCTCGTAATCTCCGTGGCACCTATGGCTGTTTGAAGTGTAGCTACCAGTGGATTTGCAAACCAGCCCATAACTAGTTGTTTGCTGAACACTAGCCGCTGATACTGTAACTACTATTCTTATGGACATAGATGATATAGTGTTCGTTGCATAACAACTAGTGTTCTCCCATCACTTAGCTCTACAACTGTCGTTGGTCATGGTTTGCACCGAACCACCCGGGAAGGCACTCAAAAAACACTTCAAAACTGGTGTCTCTGTGCAGAAACTCCGGGTCAAAACCATGGTTTTTGCATAGGTTGGAAGCTGGTTACCCTACAGGCCCCCCACCACCAGGGGTACCCATGGTGACTCCATCCATTGGGGCCCCTGGTTCCCTTGCCGGGCACCGTTGGGGTCCAGCGGCAGCAGGGCGAGGAGGAGGACATCGACCACATGGAGCCCACCGCTGGCGACGATGAAGACCCTGCACCCACCGAGGACGACGCGCAGGACCTGCGCCTCGCGGCGGAACAAACCGGCGGAGGGTGACCAGACACTGCTACCAGTGGTGAAGTCCTAATGGTAAAACAACTGTGGTTAGTAACGTGCATATATGTGCATTTATCTATTTAGTGTATATATGTATAAATATATATAATAATATATATATAGTTATACATATACATATATATATATTATACATAGTGGTTAGTATATACTTACATCGTTTTTACTAGTTGTTAATAGCATACGTTAGATATAGATAATCACCTTTAAGCACTGGTAGCAGATTAGCTTCGATAGAGGTACAAGTCAAGCAATCACCCATCATGAATCATCACATCATGAACCTAGCATCAGTCTATCAGTGATGAGCTAAATAGACTATAGCTAATAAATCGCCTGTAGCTATAGTGATAAATCGCAACCTAAGCCCGTAATTCTTGATTAATATAGTCTATTGTAGCTAATCAACCTATAGTCTATTAAGCCTATAGCTAATCAATAAATTGCCCATAGCTAATCAATAAATCGCCTATAGCTAACCAATCAGCTTCGCCCATAACTCCAACCTCGAAATCCATCACTACACCGCTGCTTACGCCAGGACGAGGGGGTCACAGACATCGACGAGGATGCCGCGGAGCCGGAGGATGGAGCAGCACCCTGGCAGTTCCAATGCGGCTGTGACGAGGGATCCGTGCTGGGAAGCGGTGAGTTGTGGTGAAGTCCTATAGATGCTTAGTGGATGTGAATGGTTCATGAGAGGGGAAAATGACTGACGTGAACGATGGTTCATGGTTCATGACTGTTGGGATACGGGATATCAGGGGATATGGGCCAACATGAAAGATGGTTCATGGTTACGATTTTGATGGATTTTGGACTTTGCCGCTGCTTTGTTGGCACAGGGTCAGTCTAGACGTACCCTACACACACTGGAACGTCCCCCATGGGAGAACGGGGATGAGAAACAACATTGGATGGTTAATGGTTCAGAACAGGCTAGCAGGGGATAAGAGGCAACATTTACAGGGGTTACATCAGATATCATCAGATCAATATGGCTAAGTGGTTGAATTCTTTGATCTTTTGCCACGTTTATATGGGGAGATGGGTCAATATAAACCAACCAACAAAGGGGGATGGTTCACATCGCGACAGCTGGACTAGATTGGTCATTTATAAGATGTGACCGCTTGGGTACAGGGTACTGACCCACAGCTATATATGCATGTAATACATGTTTATACATGTTCCAGCCCTGCTGGCCCCCCTCCCCCCCCCCCCCCGCTTATGTAGGTAGTGTATATGCTATGTAAAATATAGGTAGTACGTAGTATGTAGGTAATATTTAAGTAGCATATGGGCAGTATGTAGGTAATATACAGGTTGTATATAGATAGTATGTAGGTAATATATAGGTAGTATATAGATAGTATGTAGGTAGCATATGTGTAGATGGGTAGTATGTAGGCAGCATATAAGTACATAGTCAGTATGTAAGTAGCATACAGGGAGTGTATAGGTAGAATGTAGGTAGCATATAGGCAGTATATAGGTAGTATGAAAAAATTGTAAGTAGTGTATAAGTAGAATTTAGGTAGCATATAGGTAGTACATGGGTGTTATATAAGTAGCATATTGGTAGTATGTAGATTCAGGTAGGTGGCATATGGGCAGGAGGCAGGTATGCAGTACGTAAAGCTCGCAAATGCTGCAAGTAGCATACAAATGGGAGGGTAAGGCTTCAAAATGCTGCAAATAGCATGCAAATGGGAGGGGAAGGCTCCAAAATGCTGGAAATAGCATGGAAATGAGAGGGGAAGGCTCCAAAATGCTGCAAATAGCATGGAGGTTTGAACTACTGGGGGGATGGCCGTCGGGGCCTGGGGCTGGAACATACATCTATGTAGATAACAAATCTGGTGTAGATGCCATCAACTTGGACCATGCCCACGGATCATATTCTCCAGGATGGTGATGGATTTGCTGTATCGAAAAGTGTCAGGCTTTGTTGGCAAAGTGCTCAACTAAGCTGAGAACCCGTGAACCCGTGTAGTGTAGGGTGTTCCTAGGCATTGACCAGGGCCAGGGTTCTGCTGGCTGCAAAGAGTTGCAGGGCCAAGCGGCGTCAGGCTCGTCCCAGCGGGAAACCCTTGGATTGGCACTGGCAACAGCCGCACCTTTTTGATGCGCAGTGATCCCCACTTGGATGTGCATTCCAGTATTGGTAACATTCACCACGGTTGGAAGGCTTAGTTCAGCTGCCTTACAGGGTTGATTACCATGACTGGTTGGCGGTTTTAAACAAGTTTTTCCCAAATGTGATCATAAACAAATGTAATCATTAGATATTGTTAACCTAGATGGTTGGTTGACATTCGCGCATATTTTTCATGATGGGGTGGTTGTTCGCACCACCAACCAGTCATGGTGACCTAAGGAACCCTGGATGCTGCACATCCAAGATCATCCAAGCAGGTCATGGGGGTCCCCTTACCGCGCCTAGGAGGCAAGCCTGGCGGCCGAGAGCATGAACCTCACCAGTGAGAGTGGTGTCACTGGTGCCGTGGCAGAGCCCTGGGGGGCAGGTGGTGAGACATCGCTGGGTTGGGGGTGCTGGGTTCGTTGGTGAATAAGCTGTAATAATGAGCAACAGCAGATGTACGAACTACAGCTGGTTGGTTGGTGGGGTGGGTGGTCAGCTGGTTGGTTGGATGTCCGAACTACAGCTGGTTGGTTGGTTTCGAACTGCTGCGAACAGCTGGAGATGGGAAACTCACTAGTGATGGCAACCCGGTTTATGATCCACTGTTGCAAGAACAACCATCAACTAGACTCATGGTAGTCCGAGTGCAGTATGGGCTCACAACCAACTCGTCAAGTGCGATGAGCCACCAAGACTGGAATGGCTACAGCCATGATGGATGTTGGGTGTCAAGAACACGCAGGTCAGAGGACCTCATGTTCTCTTCTCCCGTGCATGATGACCCACAAGAACATGAAGGACTTGTGACTGTTTGCCGCAAATATTCGACAGTTCGCCCAACTTGGGATAGTAGACAACAGTCATTTGTCACCATCAATCAATCGTGAATCATCGATTGGCCATCATTAAGCACCATCAACGGACCATCATTAAGCCATCAAGATGACTACATGATCAACCCGATTAACTCTATCATCTCCACTTACTTGCTTTGACTCCCATTAGGATGATGTGTTGGATCAACACCGGGTACCATGGAAAACGGGTGTCAGCCACAGACATCCTGATGAGCCTTACTTGGATGTGCTGGGGTTAGTTCCCTGGGATACAAGCCATGAGCATGGTAAATCACCTGAAAAGGATTTGAAAAGGTCGGTGATGTCACCAGTTCCTGACAGTGCGGATGCGTTACCTCGAAGTAGCCATAGTCATTCGGCGCAGCTGAAACCATCTCTTGGGGGGCTCATTAGCACCGTCAGCAGCCCCAGCCAAGCGTGACCTGACGGCGGTAATGGTTGTGGCGGCTTGATCGCAGTGGGATATAGCCAAATACGCGAAGCAGATCTCAGCATTTCGAATCATCATCAACATTCATCAACATTCATCCAATCAGAATCAACGAATCACATATCAAATCATATCAATGAATACTGTATCTAGTCAGAATCAACATCAACATCTATATCTATAATCATAATCAACATGAATCAACCATATTGACTGACCATCACCACTTATCATTTCATCAGCCCATCTGTGAAGCCTTTCCGTGGTCCGTCGTCACAAGGGCGGCGGTGTCCGGGGGTTCCGAGGCACCTTGCGCCACATTGAGGGGCTTGGAGAGGTCTTTGTGAAGGAAACAGGTGCGGTTCGATGTCCGTCGATGCGATTTGGACCAGGCTTCAGAGTGGCTTGTTATGCTTGGAACCCGTCGTATAACTGGGAACCCTGTATTAGAGGTTGGCTTATTATGAATGGCTTGTTATGGTTGGCTTATTATGAATGGTTTGTTATGGTTTATCAATATACTTATTATTGTAAATTACAAATGGTTTAGAAGGGATGATTTGGGGGTCCACGATTTGAGAAACACCCAGTAGGTAAGCTATTGTTTCAAGGATTCAACTTCAGGTGAGCTCAGTGGATGCCTTTGTCGATAGGGGATCGCAGTGGTTTCATCTTCAAGGAAACCCTCCAGCTACTCGAGAGCAGTTTCACTGTTCATCCAGGGGGCCCCGGGGCCTCGAGGAAGCTCAGTAGCAGGTAATTTGGCACCGCTCATTTCGCCAGCATTTGTCCGGGTTGGTTGTAGTGGCCAACATAAGCAGGCTAAGGGGCGGAGAATCTAAAGTTACCGGCAGGAAAACTACTATGCCCACGGCTGGTGATCCAAGTGTGGACTTTCCAGCTGGCTATCTTAGATCACCAGCATGTAGATAGGACATATAATGTAACTGATTGGGAGTTGATTGACTACTGGTAGTTGGTGGAGCGAACATCCAATTGTCAAGGACTGATATACATGGGCAATACTTTAATTGATAATGAGTTTTTTTGAGCAGTGAAATAGACAAGGGTCGACACAATCATCGACAATCCATTGGTCGGTGGTTTTAAACATGTTTTATTTTCCCAAACTCAATTATTACCCAATGGTTGGTTGACAAACGCGCATATGTTTCATGACGCGGTGGTTCAACCAGCAACCAGTCAATCAACAATCCCCAGTATAGTTGGTATATTCCTTACTATTGTTGCTTAGCATCCCCAGCTTTATTAACCATTAACCCCTGGTTGGCCAATAGCAATCCTCGTCCTCACCTTGCCTCACCGCCCCTGGCACAGCTGGCTACGACTGGTACCTCTTGATGAAGTTGCACAGGTGGGCACCTGAGTATAGTGGAGTGCCATACAACTGCAGTGAGTAAGAAACCAGTTGTATAATAATAAGGCCAAATGGTTGTTTCTCAAAATGGGGGTACCCCCAAATCATCCTTTAGTAGCAATTTATAGTAATAATCCAACTATTTTTTGGGGTTCCCAACTTTGAGACACAACCAAATAGTTTAACAATGCTTAGTATTTCGTGGTGATGGTTGTGCTTGGTATGTAACGATCAAAAATGGCTAAGAATTGTCAATAATCTGAGCCCCGGATTAATGACGGGGGACCCCCCCCCCCCGAAATTATATAAATGTGCCCCGAAATAATATCGATGTTTCAAAGCTGCGCTTGAAACGTCAACGGGCGAGACCCGGGCTTGCAATGGCGGCTCGACTGAGTTGAACTTTAAAAACAATTAATTAATCAATTAATTGATTCAATTAATTGAATTTAACTATTCATTAAGTAATTGAGCTTACTCATTCATGGCAATTTACTATTTTGAGTTGCTCCCAGCATGTTTCTTCGAGCCATTCTTTTCTCTTCAATCTCAACAAAAATCCCCCGCCCAGGCCCTCAAAGCCCTTGGAATCATCCATGCTGACTATGACATTCTCTTCCAATCAGTCCTTAGATTTCCCCCCGCTCTGGTCTTCACAGCCCACGGTTTCATCCATGCTGACTATGGTTGATTAACTAGTTAAATCATGAATTGTTATCTTCGACTGATTCTCAAACTTGAGGTGTGGCAGAGGTGTGGCAGTAAGAAACTTGAGGTGTGGCAGAGGTGTTGAGTAATTAATTAATCAATTTATTAATTCAATAGATTGATTATTTAATTAAT
>VSDK01006584.1:430847-450369 GCA_009767595.1 Symbiodinium kawagutii | reverse complement strand
ATTGTGGCCTTTCGATTTTAGTTTGTTTGTGTTTCTTTTTTAATTCCAAGATGCGCTCAAATGCAAGACTCTTGTGAGACACTCCTGCAGGCTTAGAATGTTTATTCATTCTGTACTTTCTTCATGAACTAATGAATCATTAAAAAATCACATGTACTTTCTTCATGAACTAATGAATCATTAAAAATTCACATGGCACCAAGGTACTCTGAAACCAGTTTGAAACATGCCTGAACCCACAAAACGCTCAAAATTGCCATGAAGTTTTTCTATTAACAAAGTTGTCAAAAGGCTTGGGGTGTGGCAGCAAGAAATTAGTTTATTAACTCTTTAATGAATTAGTTAAGTGGTTAATTAATCAGTCTGAGATGAATGACTTTTTTTTTTGATGGTAAACTTGCCACATCTTCGGGTGGACATTTCGATGCAAAATCTTTGAATGCTTCGAGCCGCGGAAGCTTCGCGGAAGCATTTCTTTTGCGGAAGCTTTGCGGAAGGGACGTATGATGGACATATGGTTGTCCCAAACCTGCCCAAAATGACCACCGTTAGAATCTCGAAACAGCCTCGCGGAAGCAACGTTCCTCAAAAAACCAAAAAAAGTGATAAAACCATTGCGTGGAAGCTCGCGGAAGCTGGTTGTAACAAAATGGTCTCGCGGAAGCAACAGTCTGCACAGCGGAAGCTGCGCGGAAGCTTTCGCGGAAGACAGGGAAACGTCCAATTGAATGAAAATGGAATAAAAAACCACATTCAGATTCAGATGAAAGAAATTGATAAATTAATTTATCGGCTTCAGACAGGTGTTTCAAACACACCTGAAACAGTAAAAAAATTCAAACCCAAAAAAAATTAGTATTATTTAGGGGTGTTTAGTTGCATGATCACGGAGCCGAAGATTAAAAGTAAATTACGAATTCATTAACGAAGATTAAAAAAATCAAAAAAATCAATGATTTTTGAAATTTTTAAATATCATTTTGTAGGGTTTTATTAATCCGGGGCTCAGATTAGCGGTGGGAGAATTGTTCGGTGTTGTTGTTGTTGTTGTTGTTGTTGTTGTTGTTGTTGTTGTCAATGGTCAATATTAACAGATAGTC
This sequence comes from Symbiodinium kawagutii, assembly GCA_009767595.1. NCBI lineage: Eukaryota > Dinophyceae > Suessiales > Symbiodiniaceae > Symbiodinium > Symbiodinium kawagutii. The sequence continues at coordinate 449,269 of VSDK01006584.1, read as the reverse complement.
CTGATGCTTGCTGAGAATGGTTGTTCCTGGCTGGAACACATTCTGATTGATAAAGGCTGCCATGGTTGATATTTGTTGACAGATTATCCTACCAGTCAAGTTATTCAATAGCCATTTATCATTCACCATGGCTATCACTGTAGTTGCGAATCATGAGAAACCTACCAGGCAAGTTGGCTGTTTTGTCTTGTGGTTGGCTTTGTACTATAATGCAATAGCCATGGTTTACAGTGGTAGCAATGACTTTGGCAATGCCTCTCGGGTGTCTCTTGGCCTGAGATTGGACCTACCGTTTTAGCGCAATATTTTCTTGTTGGTTGATTGAGACCGGGTACCAGTGAGCCACGACATGACGAAAATGACGAAAATGATTGACACCGGGTGCTACCAGGCTATCACAAGGCCCAAAACCACCCATTGACACTGCTCAGAATCCGATCTGGAAGAACCACTCATGGTCGAAAATCGAGGATGATTTTTTCTGGTTGGTGCTTTTAATCATTTTTTATTTTCCCTCGTAGAAATCATCCTTTCTTAACCGTTTCTAGTAATAAACCAACAATTGTAGGGGTTACCCCTGTGACTTCAGAACCCTCATTTGGTGATCAGGCTTGATCTCAGGGAAACGATTTCCGACCGAAACAAGGTGGTCTGTCCTAGTTGCACTCAGACAGTCGATGTATATTTGATGGTTTCTCGAAACGGGGACACCCCAAAATTAAGGTTGGTTTATTAGTACAAATGGTTCATGAACTGGATGATTTGGGGGTCCCCTATTGTGAGATAGAGTGAGAAACACACATTGAAGCAATTTTAAGCATAACTTTCCAGACGAAACCAGATTGACTTCCACTTCGCCCAGGAACGATTTCTGCCAGGACAGTCCAAGGCGCAGTAACTGGCGGTTTGGGCGTAATTCAGCATTCGCCAATGATCAGCAAGCTGGCTTTTAATGGTTCAAAATCGCAATCAACACTCGCAATATACGATTAACAGTGGATGATTTGTTGAAGGGTTTCTTTAAGACACAAGTATATGATTAATACTGGATGATAACTCGGGGTATCCCTGTTTTGAGAAACAATCATGTAGGTGCCATTGGTCAAAAGATTGATGGGAGATCCAGAATGAGACTGGAGTTGGTGGTTGCTGTTTTTGACTTTCAACCATACATGGGGATGATGGCTTCTCATGCAAACTGTATGTGCAGCTGGGGTTAGTTCACCATGGTTACATACCTGGAAGGTCGGTTTACAACTGCCATGGTCAACTGCCATGGTTACAAGCCTGGAAGGTTCTTGGATGTGCAGTTCGGATTGTAACCATGGCAGTTGTAAACCCTATCAGGTAGCTCATAAATATCCCCTTATAGCCATGGCTTAAGTAACCATGGCTTATCTAAACCTTAAGAAACTGTATCACCCTCACGACCATGGTCAGTTGCGAGCAGTGGGGACGCAAATCCAAGTGGACGAGCGTAATTCTAAGGGACGGGGTATGTTCTACGACTCCCTGGAAACCATAAGGATCCTACCAAAAGGCTATCACAAAAGGAAAGTTGTCATCCAACCCCTACCTCAGAGGCTCTATGTTAGTCTCCACAAGTGTCGCTATCATTAACCATTCAGGTGGGTTCTCACCATCGCCAATTGGCAGCCCCCAATAGTGATGATTGGCAGCCAGCTGCCACTTGTCGACTTATCAAAACTGGTCCTGAAAGCTGTGGTAATGTGATGAATCATGGCGCATCATGTGCAGCTTTCGTTTATTCTCACTGATGTTTTTTTGATATTGGTTTATTGGTCCTGTATGAACCACTGTGAATAACCCTTGATGCCAATGATTTGAGGGTTGAAAGGGAACAGGAACCGAGAAAGACCAGGTGAATCCTATGGAATTGTGCGAACTTGCTGTAGAGTTATGGCTATGGGTCAAAATCCCGTACCCCTGGTTCCCCATCATTAATCATTGTTGTCCCTATTGATACTGGTGGTTATCCACCATTATTGGTTGGTTGATATTGTCCCATAGCCTTATGATCTTCCCAGAGATCCAAGCTGTAACCAGGAACCGAATCTGGATGTGTCTCAAGGCTCGCAGGTTGATCTTACCGCTGATGAGTTTCTATGGTGGTGTCTTAAGCCATAGGGGTCCCCCCAAATCATCCGCACCACCATAGATGTAATTAACTCCAACCACAAGCTGTAGGGGTCCCCCAAGTTAAGCTATTGGAGTAACCATTTGGTGTAATTAACTCCAACCACAACTTTGGGGTACCCCCTTTGGCCTGAGAATCCACCACATGTAGTTTGTATATCTCCTATCATTATTGCTTACCATCCCCAACTTTTTTAAACATCAACCATTGGTGCATAGTTCATTGATAGAAGCACATATAGTGATTGTTGGAACTTTATTGTTGGTGATTATCCCCTACAAAACCATGAAATCCCTCATAAATAACCATAGGCATTATTAACCCCCATCATTCACCACTATCAACCATCAATCATCATTAATCAACCATTGTTAACCATTAAGTAATCATTGTTACCCATTTATTACCTATTGTTACCCCGACAACCGGCGTCCCCAAGACTTCGCTGCTTGGGACTAAAAGGCAAACCTGGAAAACAAAAACATTGTTACCCATTATTAACCATTCTTCACCATTATTAACCCCTGTATTAATCCCTAATAAACCATTCATTTTTGTGCTTCCCGATGGCGCGCGGCTGTCCACCCGAACCGTTCCTGGCATCCTGTCGCTGGGTGCAAGGTGGAAGGACGGACAGGCTTTCCGCCCCGAGAAGATGACCGATGCCAACTGGATCGGTATGGCCTGGGATCCCAGGGGTGCGCTATGGGTATAGTTGAGTTCGTCGGTTTCGACTTGAGTCGTGGGGGTTTCTCAAAGCCCAAAGTTATGGCTGCTTTCTACAAATGGTTCTCAAGCCATTTTGGGGTACCCAAAAATGGTTCGTTGATTACAATACATGGTTGATATAAAGGAGGATAAGTCGGGGCATCCCCCCATTTGAAAGAACCACGAAGTGATGGTCGGCAAGTCTTGTGTCCCTACCCTTCCAGTCACCATGAAAAAGTCGGTAACCAGTTCTGGTTTCTACCAGATAGTTGCAATTGTGGTTGGTTCCCAGCCCCTGTTTCATGGCAAGTGGAAGGGTCGGGGGTGCTGAGCAACTGTTGAGGCAACTTTCAGTGAAGGTTCGCAACCAACGAATCAGCGATTTCATGATGGGTGCATCTCCAGCCTATGAATAGCAAGAAGGGCAATAGCCGACAAGTAGTAGGAGAGCCATTGGCCACGAAGGGCAACAATATATCTCATGATGCGCTGTATTAATCAGCTAAGAAGGAGATCCACTGGCAGCAAATATTAGTTGTGAGATAGCAACAATTTAGGGCAATCGTTGATACACAATTTAGCAATGATCCAATTAGTATAGCAACATTAGACTGGTTATAAAAGATATGACAGTATAGGTTGTGAAGATTGATAGATTAGAGCTATAGCAATGTATACCAGTCGGTAATGGGAATGGCAGGCCCATGTGGGATTTTGCAGATGGTTTTTCGCCGCAGATCCAGCATGCAATATATGTATCAATGACATTCATGTGGTGAACAGATTTGGTCACGATGCACTAGGGATACTTATAAAGCCAATGGTTAATAAGCTGGTTGAGGGTTGAAAATGGTCAGTAACAAATACTTAAATGGCTGGTTAGCCAATAGCTAATAACTATGAACTTAATTGTCAACCATTAAGCAATGGCTCATATGCTGGTTACATGGTTGATCATAGGCGATAATAAGCAACAATCGTAGGGTATACTAAACGACTGGCGAACTGGGTCAGCGGAAGTCATGGCGGACTCCGCCAGACGGGGCGGCGCTTCGTCAGGATGGGATCCCTCGAAAGGTGGAAGATCCATTTAAATGAGGAATTTTTGTTTAATATGAATGTATTTCATTAATTATGATGATTAAATGGTGGTTGATTATTCATATAAAATGGTGATTCATTGGTATCAATAAATTGAATGGTGATTAAAGTTTAACATTAAATGATGACTGTATTGCCATGGTTATTGATTCATATGGCCTTAATTTACCGACGATAATTGTATATGAATACTGATTCATTTATTTGGGCGTTTCTCAAAATAGGGGTACCCCTACATCATCTTATTATTAGTCATTAACCACCATTTGGCAAAGCATTGCAACAATCTTAGTCAAGTGAGGCCGGACTCTTACCACAGCAGTACCTTCTTTGTCGAAGAGCTACGAAAAATTCCTCGCATGAATCAGCATCACTATTAGCCATGACTACTACAACACCAAGCAAGAATTAATCAACAACTTAGTCATTTAGTTATTGCTTATGAATTATTGCTTGATTATTGATCATAAACTGGTTGGAACAATTGATTATTCATTTAACTATTTTCTTCGCAAAAAAGCGACGGTGCCCAGCAATTTTAGTAACCTTTACCAACCATTTGTTGCTTAAACTCACCATTGACGTTTTGAGAATTGTTGTTGGTGATCACTAACCATTTTTTAAACCTTGGTTCTCGTTGGTTATCATTCAACCATTGTTTCTTCTCAAACCTTGGTTCTCACTTGAAAGCATGATGACCAACCAAAGCTTGGTCAAACCAAAGCTGGTTTGATTTATTTTCTTTGCATGGGCTCGTTCCAACACAGAATGGCTCCAATTTCGTTTTATGGTCACGACGACTATGGGTGTGCTACTTAGTCAGTTTACCATCTTTGCTGATGACACCATGTTTGGTCATGCCAGGCTATGGAACTACCATTGGTTCTCCCTTGAAAGCATGATGACCGGCTGCAAACTTTACCCCTCGAAACCTGTGCGCAGGATGCCAAGAGCCTGGCCTTTCACGAGGTGGATGGCATCGATGCCATCAAGCTCCAAACGGCGACCTGGCCCCACGAGTGGTTGGATGGTTTGTTGGTTGAAGTTTGCATGGTTTTTCTTGAAGTAGTTGGTTGATGTTGGTTGAAGTTTTCAAGTAGTTGGATGATGTTGGATGGTTTTCATCAGTTTTATGATTAGTTGGTTGACCACTTCAGTTTAAATGCTTAGTTGGGTAGTTGCTTAGTTGGACGGTTAGTTGGTTGTCAAAAGAACCGCTTAAGGAGGGCTGATGACTCTAGCAGTGCTTTTGACGACGATGAGTTGTTGGTTTACAACTCGGGGGGTGGATTTCTTCCAGGCATATGAGCCCAAGTTGTACCTGCCAGGGCCCACATGGTAGGTTACCTGCTGGCGCTGGGCATCGGGTTGGAAGAGACGAGCACCTGGATGGCTGTGTCAATAGTTATTCCTGCTTGAAGGGGAGGTTTCGACCTAGCCAAGACTGAAGGTACCCCAAAGCTATGGTTGGTTTGTTGCTATAAATCGACGACTACTGCGGGCACCCATGTTTTGAGAAACACCTAAGTTTTTGACCATAATGCACTGGAGAATAGCATACTTCACATCTACGTTTCGACTAAATGTATCAGTGGATTGTCATTAAGCTGCTGGTCTACTCCAAACGGTTGCGCTACCGCAGTTGTTCGGTGAACCATCACTGGTTGACTGGTTCCGTGGTTCATTCATTAGCTGCTTTCTTTCTAGTGAGTTATCAATGAAAATTTCCAAGAATCCATACAGGACCCGTCTCAAGTTCGGTTAGCTGACAAAAACGAGAACACAACGAAGCATCATGTTCGAAGTAGAGGGATCGGGGTATCCACAACCACAAGGACCATTTGTGCAACACCTAACTGATCATTTGGTCCCAAAAATACAAGGTTTCCAGGTAAAAATGCCAGGTTCCCAGGTCAAAATGCTCCTTTCAAGAGGGACACCTGAGCGTTTCAGGGACTACACCTGGGTCGCCGCACCGCCAGAACTGGTTGGGACACGGGGACGATGCCTTCAACAAAGCGCCAGAAGTTCACTTCAAGCATCAGAGCAGCCTGGATGAGCTCTTGGAGCTGGTTTTTTGATGGTTTTTTATGGTTTTTTATGGTTTTTTCAGAGATTTTTGTTGGGTTGTGCATGGTTTTAATAGATTTTAATAGTGGTTAGCTAGTTAAACAGAGTTTTCTGAGATTTTTTGGGGTTGTGAATGGTCTTCATAGTGGTTCTTAGAGTTTTTTCAGAGATTATAACTCTTGAAATAATGGCTATACATGGTTTTAACGAGGATTCTTAAAGTTGTTTTTAGTTTGTTGGTTCACAAGTGAACGAAAGTGAAAGTATGAATGGTATCGTTATGAACCATCTAAACCTTTCTTAGAGTTTGTTTCTAAAGATCATAACCCAGATAATGCGTTCTAGTAGTGGTTAGCAACCCAAACAACTGGTTGCGAATGGATATTATTATAGTAATGGTTCTTAGAGTCTTTTTTAGCGATTATATTATAACCCTTTAAATCATGGTATTATGCTGACCATCTTTACCAGAACATCTTGGGATTATAGTATTCTTAGAGATTGAAATGGTGAATGATATGGTTGACTATAACCATATAAAACTGGCTGGTGGTTTCAAACATTTTTACTTTCCCAATGTATTACCAAATAGTTGGTTGGTTGACGAGCACAAGCTTCATAGGGGTTGAAACAACTAACCAGATTTGTAAGCATCCAAAGCATCTTACAATGGTTGATATCCCAAATTCCTGGAGCTATTTAAATTGTCAAACCATCCAGGATCAATATTGACCATCATATCCACATTAAAAGTTGCCCAGTACAAGCAAGACAATTTATACCGCACAGAGTAGACTCAATATCCAATGCATCATCGTGATTCACCATTCCCGGCTTTTTAATGGTAAAACTCGGGGTGGTTTCCAGGTGGCTTGATGCCATCACCAACTGGCTAGTAAGCATTGTGACTTGCTGAATTGAACACAAACCACTGGTTCTGACCCCGCCATGAACTCAACAAACTGGATACATACCGTCACGAATTCAATACTGCCCATCATTAAGTCTACCGTTTGGCTCAATGATCATTGAATGATTTACTCATTGTCAGGCACCTCTCACCCTCAACCAGCCTTCCTACTCCTGAACCCCTGGATACCCCCAGGCCACTTCTGACCCATCCTTACCGATCAAGTGACTTGGAGATGGAAAACCCACCATAGAAATAGTTGATTTCCAAGCACTGCAGCAGTTTTCACCAAAAAAAAAAGATTTGCCATTGCCAAGGGACCATTCAGAGTACCTTCCTAATCCCTAATCCGGGTTACTAACGGCAATACAGTGCATGTGCTATACAAGAATCCCATTTTTTTTGCCCAGGGTCCCTCAGATTCTTAATTTAAATAGTGCGGGATGTTGCAACATCATGTGTTGAGGGTCCCTCAAATTCTTAACAGATTCTTATTTATATAAACTTTGCTGACCATCATAACTTCGAAGGCTGGAAAGTCAAAAAAAAACTTTTCGGGCTCCGAAAAGTTTTTTTTTCGATTTTCTGCTGGTTGGGGGCTCGACTCCCCCCAGGGGCTGGAAAGTCAAAAAGAAACTTTTCGGAGCCTGAAAAGTTTTTTTTTTGATTTTCTGCTGGTTGGGGGCTCGACTCCCCCCAGGGGCTGGAAAGTCAAAAAAAAACTTTTCGGAGCCTGAAAAGTTATTTTTTTGATTTTCTGCTGGTTGGGGGCTCGACTCCCCCCAGGGGCTGGAAAGTCAAAAAAAAAATCGGAGCCTGAAAAGTTTTTTGTTATTTTCTGCTGGTTGGGGGCTCGACTCCCCCCAGCTGCTCCCGTGCTTCCCAGCTGCACCGGCAGCAGCATCAGCTGGACTATGTTTTTTGTTTTTAAGAATTTAGTCCCCGAAATTAAGGGTCCCTCAAATTCTTAACTAAGCAGGGGGAAGATGCATACGTACATATAGAGACGGAAAAATATCGAGTCCCTCAAATTCTTGTACGATAGATTATTTTACAGTATATGGACTGTATATTTGATGCAATTTATTTCCAGCTATTGAGCAGGTAAACTGGGGTGGTTTTCGAACAAATGGATCAACCACTTACGATCAGCAACCACCTTATTGTTGGTTATTAACCCTGTTACTGACCATTAACAATAACCAACAATAATGGTTGAACAATCAGGGTTAATAACAGGGTTAATAACCAACAATAATTGTTCATGACCATTAGTTGATTATCATGAACAATTAATTTCTATGGGTCTATTACCATTGCCAACCATGCATAGCAAACTTTTGGAGTTATCAAACATCATCAACCACTATTGTTTATATGATGACCTACTATTAAGATCTGTTAAAAAACTATTGTTTTTGATTATTTTCCCTGTCATTGACCATTTCATTAACCGATATGAACCATTGATGAACCATTAAGAACCACTTCTAATCATGAGATAAGCACTATTGACTATTAATTAACCATCAACTATCCATCAATTCGCCATCAGTTAATCATCAACCAACCATCAATTAACGATTTATTTGCCATTGTTTAACATTTAATGAACCATTCGTTAACCACTATTGACCATAAATTAGCCAGTAATTAATCATTAATCAACCACTATTGACCATCACCATTCTTGCTTATTATCACTGTTATCAACCATAAAAAAGCGTTACCATCGACTAACCATTATTCACCATTAACAAACCATTATGAACCATTAGTTCAGCACTATTAATAAACCATTCATTAACCATTAATAATCATTCTTAGATGTTATCAACTGCTCATTAATCATCAATTAACCATTCATTTACCTCTATTTAACCATTGGGAACCATTAATTAACGATTTAACCATCAAGAACCATTGATTATCCACAAATCAGGCCATCAAAAACAAGTAAGCATTGATTAACAATTAATCAACCATTAATTAACCATAAATTAACTATTAAGAACCATTGTTGAACGATAAATAAAACTTGACCATTAACCATTAATTATCCATTAGTCAACCATTAATTAACTATAAATTAACCATCAAAAACCATTCATTAACCATTAATCAATCATCACTTAATAATTGTTATAAATTACCCACTAATCAACAATTAGCCATTCGTTTACCTCTAATTAACCATTAAGAACCATTAGTTAACTTAACCATTAAGCATTAATTATCCATTAATGAACCATTCATTGACCATTAATTAACCATGAATTAAGTATTAAGAGCCATTGATTAACGATAAATCAAGCCATCAAAAAACCAAAACCGGATCTGAGCCCAGGCACCGCGGAGAAGTTGATGACCACCAACGACGTGGAGATCTTGGGCACGGGCGACTTCAACACCTGGAACTACTGGGGGAACCTGGGGACCAACGACGGGCGCCCAAGGGGGTCCCCGTAACGTAACCCGGGGCCGTGCCAGGGGCACATGCTGGCGTGGATCAGCTTGGAAAATAGTGGTTGAATGATGGTGAACAGTGGTGATTTAATGCTTAGTAGTGGTTGATTACTGGTTATTTGATGTTGAGTTAATGGTTGGTGATGGTGGATACTGGTGCTTTGGTTTTGTCATTTGTGACTATTTGGGTTGACGATTTTTTCAGAGGGGTTGAAACCGCCAACCAGTTGAGGGCTAGAAACGCCGGGATAGCAAAAAAGAATATTCCAACATATTTTCCAACCGTAGGAGATAACGACCAACAAAAGTGGTAATGATTGAGGCAATATACCCACTTATTTATTGTGAGCAAGTGACGGGGGTTGATCGATTTGGATTTCAAATAACGCACCTGTACTATTTTTTTCTTGACTGTCAACTGTTGAATATCAATTGTTGTAACCATGTTCTCCCACCAATGGAGCATGCCAAGATTGTTTGACAGTCTCTATTGGAAGAAGACGGTGGGAGCAGTGGTGGGAAAACATATTTGGATGTGCATCCCCATGGTTATGGGGGTTATAAGCTACCTTATAGCTTCTATCACCATGGTTATATCCCAGGAAACCAATCCTGGACGCCGCACATCCAAGAGGGAAGACCAGTAGATAGCGATCTTGGAGACAGTTTGCTGCATGTGTTTCCATTGCCACCTCTGGTGAACAATGCTGTGTGAACAATGCTGTTGTGGAGTAGTTGATGGTAATTAATGATGCTGTTCACGGTGGTTGATAGTGGCCGTTCGAATGGTTAATGAGTTCTGGCGTTCGCCCCGTCCCCCTTGCCTGCTACCTTGCACTGTGCTGGCTGGTGGGATGCTCATCCCCTGTGCTGTGCGTCCCGTTTACGCTGGGGGGGTTGGCCCTTGCTGTTGCCGTTGACCACCCAGTTACGATCTGAATTTAGGTGCATTGTAATCAACGAAACATGCAATCCCTTCAATATGAACGCCCTTCTAAATTTGTTTTTGGATTCCCTACTAAACCACAGGCTTTGTGGGGAGCTTTCATGTTGGACAAAAGGATTGGGCATGGCTCGACCTTCATCATGGGACCGACCTGCACTCGCCGAGGAAATGGAAAAGTGCATTCCATGCAGACCGCAACCGAGCGCCGGCATTCATGAGGGCCAACCGTCTCTCAGAGGCAAACTCAGGCCTTTGAAGACGGAAAGTTTCTATCTGTTTTTGTCTCACATTGACGTATATTTTTCTATCTGTTTGTCTCACATTGACGTACATTAATTAATGGTTATTACTGTATAATATGACAAATGCTGACAGTATCCTATATCATACAAACACTTGTAGTATGTATATGTAGACATAGATACCGATGTACAGAAAAGCCACTGGCTGCACTTCGCTCACAGCTAGCGGTCACCAGAAACGCTGGGGAACTGTTCAGTCAGGTTCACTGCAAGCACGTCGTTTCTTTCATTGACTCGGATCAAGAGGGTCTGCTACGTCATCATTCCAAGCTGCGCGCACTCAGAAATTCATATCGAAAATAATGGGTGATCGAAACTGTTTGCGATTGTTGGTGTCGAAAAGCATTGGACGAAATGTGGGATCATGCTTATGTGAGCAGTTCAAGATGCATTTTTTTGGATACGTGTATGTCAAATGATTTAAATGTTTGCCATGGTTTGCTTCTGTCAGAAAGTAATTGTTCAAACACATCAATTGTTATATAATCCTGTTGCCCTTTAGTCAGCTAACCTGGTTGCGTGGAAAAAGCGCAATTGTTCGGTGGTTTGCCTTTGGTCAGAATGATGGCTTAAAGTTCCAGCGAATCGTTTTCCAGAGGATAATGATTCTACTAAACTATCCGAAAATAATTCAATATAAGTCATTTTCCCTAATAAACTAACCATCCAATATGTGGTTTCCCAAATTTCAGAAACCGATTAACCATGTAAATATCTGATGAACAGCATAATGGTAAATCATCATATGGTGGTTTCTCAAAATCGGAGAACCCCCAAATCATCCCGTTCATACACCATTTCTAATAATAAACCAACCATACCTTAGGGGCCTCCTGCGGCTCGAAAAGACCCAAAAATCGGATTAACAATGTGGTGGTTTCTCAAAATAGGGGAAACCCCAAATCGTCTAATTATCAACCATTTATAGTAATAAACCATCAATTTTGGGGGTCCCCAAGCCGACTTGAGAAACATTCATGTGGTGGTTTCTCAAGCCATAGAGGACCCAAAAAATGGATGGCTCATTACTATATACAGTTAATAAAGGATGATTTGGGGGAACCCCTATTTTGAGAAACACCCATATCATTGATTTTGGGGGTCCCCTAGCCCATCTCAACCCATCTCAACCCGTCGCAACCCATCTCAACTGACGTGAGAAACACCCATGGAGTAAGAACTCCATGTCAAGGTCGGGATGCCATGGCCATGGTGGTCCGTGAGCCGCCGTTAAGGTTTCGTGGAGAGCCCTGCGCCACAGTGTCGAACCAACCCCAAAGACAAGCCAAGCGGCTGCGGCCAGGCGTCCGCGGTGAGCTTCGTTTGGGTGATCCTAGCAGATCGTATATGGTTGTTGGCCAATATATTATAATAATATATATATATTTATATATGCATATACATGTTGTTCTATATTTATTTATTTAATTGTTTATTTGCTTATTTATGTACATGTACACCTTTGACTGTGTGTATATCTATATTTGTTTATAGATAACTAATAAAACAATATCATCACCATGACTTTTGGCCGCCGTCATGAATCCCATGATTCGTTCTGTTTTCGACTACCAATGACATCCAATGACTAACATTGTTCTATAACTGTTCTCAACTATTCGTCACCCATAGCTGATAGCGCCATTCTGAAGCATTGCTCTAAGAGAATGATTTGAAAATCCACCTGCGAAATCCCTCGTACCTTGCTGGTACAAACAATTTCCAAGGTCGATTTTCCCATTAACCGGACCAAGCTGTTGAATCACAGCTGCGTCGGTAACTGTGGTCGTGCGGGCTTCAGTCGTGGGTTGGGACTCATCGCTGATATGATGGTGGATTTCTATGCAGAAGGTGTTTCCCTACTTGGATGTGCACCCCCATTTAGCAAGTGGTCACCAACCATGGTTTCTGGGGGGTATAAGCTACCTTGGAGGGCTTGTAACCATGGTCATAACCCCAGCTGCACATCCAAGTAATGGTTACTGACGCTTGTTATCGGTGATATTCAACTAAGTACTTGATGAGATTCTGGTGATGTTCAACCGCTGACCATGGTTCTTTTGCGTTGTTTCAGTGTTAATGATGGTATGACAACTCTTCATCCCAACAATTTGTGATTATTCCACATCGACCCATGGCTGTAAGATCTTGGGATATGCAGATACGTACAAAGGTATATACGGTATATAATGTATATAGGTCCACAAGAGGTACATTGTGCAGTAAATAGATGCCTTCAAAATCTCATGGGTCAATGCATGTTGCCAGCATTGCCTGCACAACTTGCCATTACGCTATGTTGCGACTTGCTTGACACATTGCGCCACATTTACATTGCGACATTGGATTCGACTACCGGCTGGCGGCTTTGAACAGGTGTGCTAGAAAAGCCCTGAGACGTTTCAGACCGAGTTATTGTCGGTGACTATCCACTAGTTACTACCCATAGATGGCATTGGTCAAGCGGTTGCTACATTGTATTGATTGTCATTAATTATCAAGATCAGTTTGTGGACTACTGTAGTTTTCATGATTGTTTGCTTATTTGCAATTATCAACTCATCAATTGTTGATTATCCTTTGTTCAAATAAATATAGTGATGATAATCATAACTGGTGATGATTGTCATTATCGATTACTTGCACTTCTTGAAATTATGCGGTATAATATGCAGTATGATGAAAAAAATATTTGCCATTTTGCCACATATCAATCATATTGATCATCAATCATGATTTCACAATTTTCATCCTTGTAATTAACAATTATCAATCATGAGTGGTGCGAATCTACCGCAATTCAATTCCTTGGATCAACTACAGCAAAGCATGGAATGACATATTGGAGAAGCAAACATCGTCGGCCGTCGTGCACCATGCTGTAAATCAGCAAGCACTTGACTTAACTATGACTGCCAAAGACCAACTAGTAACCATCATTACCGGAAAACCAGTACCAAGCATTCATCACCATCCCTTATATAGTGGATATCACGAGCTTTTTATTGACCAATTAATGATTGATCAATGCTGCTTCATCAAGGTTGAGGATCGTTGATGATGATTACACTCAGGCAGCATATGGAAGATCATCATCCCATTGCCATCTTAGATTACCTGAGATTGTCAAAGGGTAGTTTTTTCGGCATGTTCTGCTTCATGGTGGGCGGTTTATCCTGGATGTGGCGAGTTGCTTGCTGCCACTTGCTGCCCGTTTGCCAGGCCTGTATGTTTTGCATGCAAGCTGGAGATGGAAAAGGGTGCCCCGTCAAATCCGCCGTCAACGACATCAGCACTGGAGTCGGCTTGAGCAAAGACTTCTGCGGTGGCGGTCATGCGTGCCTTGGTTGCCGGGTCTACCGCTGCAAGTGTGGTGGGGTTGATGCCAAGGTGTTTCCTGGGGCGGGGGTTTATTTCATGGGGAAGGGATTAAACAGATTTAAACATTAGCTTCTGATCGAATTTTCCAGACGGTGGCTCAAGCGTAAAAGCCTAGAGAGGCGTTCGAAAATCCTAACGTCAGTGAGTCACGTGGTGGGTCACCACCTATTTGCTGTATCATAAGATTTGTTCTGTTGCAGCTAGATCTCCTACAGCAAAATCCAAGAATTGCACCAAGAGCTGCATCATCGTAGCGGCGGGGAATTTGCGCTAAGACTAGATGTTTGATTATGGTGCAATGTGTAATGATACTTACATAATGATACTTACATAATGATAGCTACATAATGATTGTTACTTTTGGGATTTTTTGGGTTTTTGGGTAAAGATATTATTTTTACTTGACAACACAAAGTTAATGTACACTATACACCATCACAACCTACACTTGTCATCAATCCTTATTGGCGGCTGATGATTGTTGTTAAGCCAAGCTACAAAGATCTGAGGATGCGAAGGACAACCAATGCTCTCCCCACACGATCATTGTTTCGGAGTATTGCTGGGTTGCCTTAATGCAGGGCCGCTGATATAGGTCTACATGATGTAAACCCATCGCTGATTGCTTGCCTCATAGATCATTTTCGCGACTGCCCTCACGGTGTGACTTGCAAACGTCCAAAGAAGAATCTCCTCCGGCCTTTTCTTTTTGTTTGCTTCCGTGAATGATCCTAAATCGGTTTCCAATTTAACGAAGGCGAGTTGTGTTTTCTCCTCATTCAGGGAATTAAAACTGACAAGGGGATCATTTTGAACCATGGATACAGTACTCAATAGGGAATACAATTGTAAGAACCAAGCATAATTTACATAGGGATATTTTGATTAGCTAACAGGGCAACATATCTCTATTAATGTCAATATTTTGCTCAGTGGACGTTTGCGAAGAGCAAGCTGTGGAACAAAGCATCAACTCGTTGAGCGAGCTTGAGAGCCGTCCGAGCTACGCTCGTGGCGCTCGTGGCAACGGGTTGTCACTCTTGAATCGCAGCGGTGGGTGAAACATGGTGAAACAGCGTTTCGTATTGGTGACGTTTACAAAAACTGAGTTCTTTATTTTGGGTCTTTTCATTGGTGTTCTGGAAAAGACCCGAAACTTTACAAGACCAAACTGGATTAGCAGACCTGTTCAAACTGGACTAGTTCTGGTCAAACTCGTAGACCTGTTCCTTTCGTTGGTTGTTGGTCGCTAGCAAATCTGAGGCATTACTGCAGCACCAACAGCAAGTGGGCGGACCGCCACATGCGAACTCAGACCTTGGTTTGGGGTCGCAAGAGGCAGGGTCGGGGCGGTTCCCAGTGGCACCACGGTTGACCTATCGCCGGGAACCAGGAGGCTTCTGGCGCTTCAAAATTCAAGCTGATTCGCCATGCAGTATTCATTACTACTCATCAACCTATCATTTGCCATCATTAATCATCAACCAGCATAATTGAGTGCTAGTCAACCATCATTCCTTACTATTGTTGGTTACTGTTTGTCAGTAACCATTGACGATTCATGGCCATTCTTCGCCGCTGTGAACCACCAGTCACCAACCCCAAGTGGGCATTGAAGCTTGTTAGCAATTGCACGCGGTGTTAGCTATGACGTGCACGCCAACATCTTAAATATCATTTGTAGTTATAAGTTATAAGCGGCTCCTAACCCACAATATGGCTGATGATTGATTAACCAGTGCCAATCACTAGTGATAAACACACCAGCCATAATTTGCTCTTACAATCTGATTCGCACGGAAGTGCTCTGTATTAACTAGTCAGGGATGGTCATGCACTACCATTCATTCTTAAACATGAATCATCATGAATCGCTAGAGAAGCTTAACATCTTAAAAGTCCTTCTTGTTTGGATGTGCCACTCACTGTTGAATGAACGATTAACCATAGTTAACGTGCCACTCATTAATCAGTCATCATAGTTTGGTAATTGGTGCCACTCACTATGACTAGTTCAGGGATAGTTCAGCTGCAAGGTGCAACTACCCATAGCTTTCCAGGGAACTAAGCCCAGTTGTACATCAACCACTGACGGTGTGCCCTGTTCAGGAGCAGTCCTTTGGCGACAGCAGGGAAGTGGGACCAGGGATGGTCACCAGAGTTTGCCTGGTTGGTGATGGATCATGGTGGAGCTCGTGTGTGGGCAGATTTTTCTGGCCAATGTTAACTAAGGGTTGGTTGACTAATGTTTTTCATAGGGTTTAACTAAGGGTTTGGTTGACTAAGGGTTGGTTGACTCATGTGGGTTAACTTGAGGTTGAAACCAGTAACCCGTTTTTGAAGTTCTCGAATGTTTCGAGATAGTTGATTGATTGTAGCCACCGACCAGATGGGATTGATCACCAACTGAAATGGTTTTGATGGCTTTGTGGCCATTAGCCTATTTGGTTGACGCTCGAAGTGAATCACACCAGCAGCTGCATGGACTCTGCATATGGCTGAATGGAGTTAGTCTTGGCTGTTAGATCCATTCGCTGTTTCAAATCTAGTTAGTGGACGAACTGAAACAAATCCACAACCAGTTGAACCACCGTGGATGGCTTCCCCTCTAAAATCATTTTTAGGCACGGTCGGCGGTTACCCATTATTTGTAGATAACCCTACGTTCACGGCCAGACCAAATACTAATTTTTGAATAAGAGTTGCTTTTCCTCTGAAGCATTGAAAATTGCCCGTAACCAGCAACAATAATTAGGATTGATGGCAATTAATAGTTACCCTTTAACAACAAAGCACATTGGAAAGTCCACCGTTCCGCATCGTTTTCCTATCGAAATGATCGGCTGGTCATATGCACATTAGTTTAGATAGATTTGATTGGATTAGATTCGATTAGATTCGGTTAGAGTAGAAAAGATCAGATGAGATTAGATTAGATTAGACAGATGGACAAATAGATAGATAGAAAGATAGATGGATGGATGGATAGATAGATAGATGCATGTACACATAGACAGAACAGGTTCATGCGCGGAAGTCTGTAGGCATTGTAGACACAAGACTGGACTCATTCCTGTATCCTCATGAATGATGGCACTGCTTTCCTGGTGTCGAGAACATTTGCCGAGTGAAAACTACAAGGATTGAATTCTAGGATTGTTTCACAGTGGATCAACCGCCTAACCAAGCGCAACTAATAGTTCTAAGTAGAATTGCTTCATCCATCAGGATCCCATATTAAACAATCCAAGCGTTTCTGACCGTCTCGAAAAACCATCAGAAGCCTGTCAGCATCAGCTGTTTAATATGAGTCCTCGTGGGCCGATAGCTGATGCTACCTTTGCATTCTTTGGGTTGGGTCCACTGCATGGATGGGACCAGTTTTTTCGTGGTAAGGTTTGTCCATCTTTGTCCCACTTCGTGACTCATCTCAAGAATAGAAAAACTCAAGATGATCACACTGGGTAGGCACTTCGTGTCTCAAGTTTTTTCATGATAAGGCAATCCGCTTCGTCCCACAAAAAACTACCCTCCAGGTGTTCAGCACGGTGATCCCACTAGAAACGCCTTAACATCGTTAGGAACCACCGGGATCCACCGGGATCCACCGGGTGCCGAGGCAAGTACCAGGTCTTCTCCATGGACTATGGAGGCGATGTGTTGGTTCGCACGGACAAGGGCGAGAGCTGGGCTCTGGTGATGAAGTTGTCCAAGACGCTCGGCGGAAACGACCGAAGGGGTGCCATGCCTTGGCTCCGGAGGGCTGGCCCGGAGGTTGGTTACAGGAGATCTCCCGGGGATGAGTCTGGATGATGATCCTTGATGATCCTTGATGATCATTGATCATAGTCAGATGATGCAATCAGATCCAGTGGATGATCATAGTCGAATCATCTTCCTCAGCACTGAAAGTTTCGCCCGCGATTCGATTCCTGTTGGGCCCAGCTGGAGGTGCGTCACTGGCCACGGGCCAGCTGGGTCAACATCAACCAACGACACTGGCGGATGAGTACTCCAACAATTTAAAGGGGAAAACAATGGTTAATGATATTAAGTGATCAACTCTTAATTAATTAATATTTTTCCACGATATTAAGTGATCAACTCTTAATTAATTAATATTTTTTCCACGATATTAAGTGATCAACTCTTAATTAATTAATATTTTTCCACGATATTAAGTGATCAACTCTTAATTAATTAATATTTTTTCCACGATTTAAGTGATCAACTCTTAATTAATTAATATTTTTCCACGATATTAAGTGATCAACTCTTAATTAATTAATATTTTTCCACGATATTAAGTGATCAACTCTTAATTAATTAATATTTTTTCCACGATATTAAGTGATCAACTCTTAATTAATTAATATTTTT
>VSDK01006584.1:416004-419967 GCA_009767595.1 Symbiodinium kawagutii | reverse complement strand
CAGCAGCAGGAGCAGGAGCAGGAGCAGGAGCAGGAGCAGGAGCAGGACCAGTAGCAGTAGCAGTAGCAGTAGCAGGAGCAGGAGAAGAGGGGGAGGAGTAGGAGTAGGAGTAGGAGTAGGAGTAGGAGTAGGAATAGGCGTAGGAGTAGGAATAGGAGTAGGAGTAGGAGTAGGCGTAGGAGTAGGAATAGGAGTAGGAGTAGGAGCAGGAGTAGGACTAGGAATAGGAGTAGGAGTCGTGGTAGTAGTAGTAGTAGTAGTAGTACGTAAATATGTATGGCTGACGATTTGTGAAATTTTCACATCGCCAATATGGGGCTGGTATATGACCAATATATGCTTACAACAAGTTTATCAATGACAAACTAACGATGAGTTAACATGTAATACTGCAGTTGTATGGAAAATATGTGGTTCATGACAAGCAGCTAAGCAGGCTTAGTAGATGGTTGCTCTTGTAGCAGTAGTAGTAGTCGTCGTCGTCGGAGTAGTAGTAGTAGTAGTAGTAGTAGTAGTAGTAGTAGTAGTAGTAGTAGTAGTAGTAGTAGTAGTGGTAGTAGTAGTAGTAGTAGTAGTAGTAGTAGTAGTAGTAGTAGTAGTAACAGTAACAGTAACAGTAACAGTAACAGTAACAGTAACAGTAACAGTAAAAGTAACAGTAACAGTAACAGTAACAATAACAGTAGACGTAGTAAATAGAGAGGAGAAAGTAGTAGGTAGGAAGTGGGAGGTAGAAAGTAGTAAGTAGAAAGTGGTAATTAAGCGGTAAGTAGTTGGCTGGCCGTTGCTAGATGCCCGCCTGATAAACCTTGTTTTTTTGTGTTTTTCAGGTCTTCATGTGATGTTTTGATGTTTTTTTGGGTGGGTGGCTGGTCAATCACGTGTATGCTTCGTGCTGGATGTGACACCTTGTTGATGCTACGTGGAGGATGTCTTGGGCTGTGTGAAAGTGTGCGGTTGCATTGGGAAATTTCGTTTACGCTACGGGGAAGAGGTCTTGGGTGGCTGCGTGAAAGTGTGCGGTTGCATTGGGAATCCTCGTTGATGCTGCGTGGGAGAGGTCTTGTCGCGTTTGTTGGTCGCGTCAGTGGTCGCTCTTGTTGGTAAACCGTGCGGTTGCTATTTGGAGATACGTGGATGAATTTTTGCTCTGGGCCGTTGGTTAGGTTTTGGTCTGGCTTTGAAGAAATTCATACCGGCTTCTTTGAACAGAAAGAAGGCCACAGTGATACCTGTTTCTTTGAACGGAAAGAAGGCCACAGTGTTGCACCCACACGTGACCTTGCTTTTGTATCAGTGGGTGTGGCGCATGCACATGACACGTGGCAAAAGCCCACGTGAAGTGCTTTGCGCATTGGCAATCCTCTTTTGACAAAGTAGTTTTCCCGGGCTTGGAAAAGACAGATTTTTGAGTGTGCAAGCGTGTCTGACATATGCAAAGTGAAGAAAATGCTGTAAATACCAGCATGTTTGTGCCTAACGCAACATCTTCGCAAGAGGAGCGGCTATAGATACTGGGACATCTATCTAGCAACTGGGTGCCTTCCAAATAGCAACTGGGCGTCCAAAATTAGCAGTAGCTTCCAGGCAGAGATGTATAGACTATAACATGCACTGAGTGAGTTCAACTTGCAACTTCAATTATAGATACTGGGACATCTATCTAGCAACTGGGTGCCTTCCAAATAGCAACTGGGCGTCCAAAATTAGCAGTAGGTTCCAGGCAGAGATGTATAGACTATAACATGCACTGAGTGAGTTCAACTTGCAACTTCCACTATAGATACTGGGACATCTATCTAGCAACTGGGTGCCTTCCAAATAGCAACTGGGCGTCCAAAATTAGCAGTAGCTTCCAGGCAGAGATGTATAGATTATAACATGCAATGAGTGAGTTCAATTTGCAACTTCAACTATAGAGACTGGGACATCTATCTAGCAGCGGGGTGCCTTCCAAAGAGCAAAGTGGGCGTCCAAAAGTAGCAGTAGCTTCCAGACTACCCCCTGTTGCGGAGGCGAAGCACCGGGCCAAAGCTGCACAGACAGTCATGGCAGTCGGGGGGGTGGCGGATATGGGGGGGCCAAACCCGCCCCTGTTCGCGCCACCCCCCCCACCGCGAAGGCCAGGATGCTGGATCAAAGGTCGGTATAAAAAGGGTGGTTTGTTCAGAATGGTATTGACCATCATTATGTTCCCAGAATGATTTTAAAACCTGATTTTAAAACCTCCTTTAAAGAACCCTTTTTGATTCATGGTGATTACTATCCGGTGCTGGCGAAACGCAAGAAAGAAGGCAGCGAAGAAGGGCAGCAGTGGGTATGGCATGTAAAGTAAAGTTATATCAATGAAAATGTACCCTGTTCATCTTTCAGGCGGCGAAGTTCCGCACTTCTGCGTGCTTCAAGGCGGGGGTACCACGTCATTCCTTTTCCTGTAGTAGCGATATTCTATGCCAAATATAGCCCGTGTGCGCCCCCAGGCCATGATGCCTCCAGCTTCCTTGCCAAGCCCTGAACCCACACAGCAATCAACCCTTCGCGTTTGCTCTGTCATTATGTCGTTTATCGTTCCGAGGCTAGAAAGCAAGACGCCGTCGTTGCAGAAAGCCCTCTGCGAGCTGCAACCTCAGGCAACACACCCTCTTGATAAACCTTTGCGTGTGCGCTTAGGCGACAGACATCACGCCCTATCCTGTATATCCTTGCAACCTTCTTTCAACAATGCATGTCTAGCGGTTCTGTTTCATTCGCGCGACGCGTGCTATTGAAGCATTCGTTGCTGCAACTGCAAACGAGTCACTGCGTTAAATTGTTTTGCGTGTCACCGTCTTGGACATGGCCGCGCCGTTCGGAATTCGTTTTGCTTCGTCTTTCAGAAGAACTCGTTTTGTCGCAACTCTTGCAGTCAGTCTGCAACGCCGGAGCCTGCGCTTGAACGCAGAGACAAACATGAAGCAAGCAAATCAATAGATCCAAAATATCTAGTAAATCAAAATACACGAATTAAAAATAAAGAAGTATATTAGAAAAGATTGAAATAAATACATGAACGATGAAGAAGTGATTAGATGGTACAGCAATTAGCAACCTCTCTTCTTTCCACCCATCCATCTATCTATCTCTTCATCTACCTTTTCATTTCTTTATTTTATCCATCCCTCCATCCATCCATCCATCCATCCATCCCTCCATTCCTCTATCACAGGCAAGCCCGCCCCAAAAACACAGACACACAGAGGCGCAGACATGGTAAACGCCCTTTTGCGGGTTAGGGCCCACTGTAGTTGGCGGGTTCTTCGGCCTATATGTTGCTTTGGCAGCCGGAACAGCCATAAGGGATCGATTCCCCCCAGGGGCCTGGCTTTCTCACTTTCCTTTGCCGTCTTGACTTGCTCTTGTGATTTGTTTTGCATTGGTGACCAACATGGCTTCTAACATTTGGCTCTAACAAGCAGCCCTTGGAACATCAACCTCCTTTCCCTCAGCATCAGCATCCATTCCTCAGATGGCCAGCCATAGTTGCTCCCCTGGACTTGAAGACCTCCAAACGGCTCCGGTAGATGAGTTCTCAGCTGCATACAAACAGTGGGATGAGACTGCGAAAGAGGAGAAGAAGAAGGCCAGAGAGAGAAGGGCAAAACAGGTTAAGAAGCCAGCGAAGAAGAAGAACAAGAAGAAAGTCAGAAGCAGGGAGCAAGAAAGGTTGAGGAAAGAGAAATATAGAGAGAAGAAAAGAGAGAAAGAGAAGGCCTTGAAGGAAGCAATTAGAGCGCAAAAGCAGGCAGAGGTGCAGAGGAAAAGAAAGGAGCTTTGGCGCCAGAAGTATTTGAAGAAGAAGGCCAAGAGGGAGGAAGAAAAGCGAAGAGCCTGGTCTGATGGCTTGAGCCCCTACTCCTCAGTACTGTGCCAAAGAAAGCACACCTGAGCTGGCTGTGGATGCTGAAAAAATAGCTTGCAGTGTCA
>VSDK01006584.1:401004-411004 GCA_009767595.1 Symbiodinium kawagutii | reverse complement strand
GATAAATATTGACAACGATAGGATTGTCAGTAACCATGGTCAATCAATGTAGAACGATGCTGAATGGGCAGTGACAAGACGCACCCCTACCAGTGGTGAACCCCAGGGACTCTGGAAACCCTTCGCTGACCACACCCGGCCTTATCCTTGGAACGGGAAGAAATGCGAGAACTGTTCCACAGTTGGCTTGTCGAAGGACCGCTGCTGGGAAGTTGGCGCTTAGGGACCCCAAGATGACCGCAGACGCTACAGCATGCACATGATCCCCCATGATCCCTCATGGTCCATCAATATCCAATGTCAACCAGTACGAAGCGTTTCATGGCATCACAACGTTCATGATTGGCATGGGGGTGACATTCACTATGATCCGCAAGCTGAACATTGCCGCAATCAACAGCCCTTGGTTCATTCATGGGATAAAGATTGCCCTGCAGTAGCCTAACCTGGCGATGGAAAATCCCCTATATATTGATTTGGTCATTCCGCATTTTCAGGTTCATCTACCAGAGGGTAACCATGGGATCATCACCACAATCCCCCCAAACCAGCGTAAATTAACCAATCAATCACTTAGATTTGGATATGCATCCTCACTTCGGAGGCGGCATTCGCCATGTTCATAGGCTTTTTAGTTTGCCTCATCACATAGATCCCTTGCGCCATCCCCTTGCGCATGCCGCAGGCCTGCGTCTTCTGCATGCAAGCGCACGATTGGAGAGATGAGCGAAGGGATGGCAAGAGGTGCCCGGGCGTTCCCAAGCACAACGACGTCTCCGTGGGTATCGGCTTGAGCGCAGCCTTTTGCGGCGGCGGCAACAGGCGATGGAAGGATGGGTGGCTACAGCTAAGGGTATCCGGGTTGGGTTTTGGCAGGGTTCACGTAGGGTGGGGTCACCAAGCTTAGCTGGTTAGATCATGATCATTTGAGAGTGATCCCTTTGAGCCCTAAGCAGATGGCAGCTGTAAGGCAAACATTTTTCCGAATCACAGGCCTCTAAGAACGCAGGCAAACGACACACTTTATGTACACATGCTAAGAACAAGAAATCTGAAACACCACCTGGATGTGAGACGCTCGGTTTCATGCGGTTTCCCTTGTGCTGCCCCCTGCCTACACAAGAAGACAAATTGAACGCGCGATGGCGGTTCATGGTTTGATCGTTTCATTGATATACAGTATTAATAATGATCCCACTTACCATCAACTGAAAGATGGTTCATTGTGTCGAGCATTTGTTTCCGTTGATATGCGTTCATTTCATCCAGAGTTAGCTCATTTCAGCGCTTGTACGTAGTTGAAGACTGAGTAGCGACTGAAGTTCATGAGTCAAGGAGAGTAAACACTCAAGACAAACAGTGACTGATGTCTAAGCAGCACTTACCTGCAAGATGTTGGAATCTCTCAAAGGGCAACACGGGAGTAGTTGCAAGGCTGAGAAAGGGGTAGGTTTGTGAACCCCTTTGGATCGTGATTTGATTTGGTTTCTCAGTTTCTCCTTGTCTTTCTGCCTCTTCCCTCCCTGTCCGTCACTCTCTAATTGCGCTTCACCGGGAGGTTCTACTTGTGGGACCTGTGAAGCAACATGTTTGTAACGTGAGCATGTTGTGATTTCGCAAGTTTTGTTTCAGCTCTGGTTTGAACTGACTTCTTTGGGTGGCATAATGAGCGGCGTCCCACGCTCTTTTGCAGTTACCTCCCACAGTGGACTTTTGCCTTAGGGCATATCAGTCACTAGGAACCAGGAGCTGCTTGAACTATACATCTTTTCTAGCCATGGTCATAATGCCCCGAGATTGTACTACATTCATCAGCTATTATCAACCATCTTAGCTGTGAGTATGCACTAGCCTCTATCAGCCTTCAAGAGCCATCATCAAGACCATCATGGTTTCAGCAATGATTGGCCACTATTTACCATCACGAATCAAAAGTCCTCATCCAATTTCAATTGATCATCATTCGTCAGTATCAACCATGCATGTCCGTTCTTCATAGATTGCATGGACAATGTGAGCCACTATAAATCATTGAATGGCAGCATTGAGTGGCCATTATCAACTGTTTGTCAATATTACTTTTTGCCACGTATTACGCATTGTTTGCCGGTATCAACCATCATCATCAGCCATGGAGTATCATTGACCATCATCTCTTCACCCATATCAACCATATTGTGGTTTCTCAAGTCAGAGGAGCACCCCCAGTTATCATCCAGTTTATTCACCATTTGTATAATGAACCAACCATTTTTGGGGCTCCCTCCGGCTTTTAAAGACCACCATCTATAGTTGGTATATCCCCTACTTCAGTTGGTTCCGATCCCCAATTATTAACCATTAACCATGGCTTAACCAGCCATATAACACCTGGCGAACACCGATCCCATGGCCCTCACCAGGCATGACTGCAGCAGCAGCGGCAACTGGATTGGCGACAGTTCAACCATGGTCTGGGCCAAGTGGAGGCGGGATGGCGAGGTGAAGGTCAGTCACCGAAAGTCGCGCATCCGAATCTCGCAGGAGTTCCTCAGTGTTCTGCGCGAGAACACGGGGTTTTTTGCCAGTAGGATTGAATCGTCCACAAACGTCCATGAGAACTATCATCATGAACAACCATTGACAATCATAAAGCGTCATTGACTCAATCATTGAGGTATAGTCGGCAGGAGCTGAAGAGTTCTTGGACCATGCCCAAGGTTGGTGAATGGTTTTACCATCATGATTATAGCCATGTTTGAGCAATGTTGAATAGCTACTGGAGGATGGTTTAATAACCCCCTCTTGATGTCTATAATCATCTCTGGCTAGTGGTTGGGAGGGAGCGAGGCCAGGGGCCAGGGGTATCCCTGTATCCCTTTGAAGCGAGCCAAGGAGCTGGCAGGAGTGGTGTGACCAGCTGGTTGATCCAATGAATTTCCCCTGGAGAAGCTTCTTCCCAGGAGTTTTGAACAACATCTGACCTTGTACCCCTGGATATCCAGCGCACTCCAGGCTGGTTAGGCTAACATGGTCGCGCAATGGGCGCCCGGGCGGAACCGCGGGGGAACCACGGCTTCCTCGCAGGTGCATTAAGCACGAGACGGGCCAGTGCACCGGCTTCCGCCACTACGGCACCTTGACGCCACGAGGGATTTTTGGATCCGACCTTCCCTAGGGTCAGATCCATTCGGCGGTTTCTCAACCTATGAAATGGTTCATAAATCATCAATAAACTGGCTGATTTGGGTTGATAATGCTTAATAAATGGTAAAGCAACTAGTGGTTGATCGTTTGATCCACACTTTTTATTTTCCCTGGTGATTATTAACACATGGCTGGTTGACAAACATATTTTTCAGAGGGGTAGTTCAACTACCAACCAGGAAATCCTTCATTTTGGGGAGAAACTCACCACCTATTTCAGGCAAACTGGAGGTGGTTGACTGATACGGACCTTTTGATATTGGGTCAAAGATCCGCACTTCGCCCTTTCAAGCGATCTGCTGGTGCGTGGCGCGAAAGGGTTGTTGGTGGTGGCTGAGTGCTGAGGGAGATCTCATCAGTCTTGGGAACGTGGATCAATGCAGATAACTTGTGACCAAAACAAAAGGGTGGGCTGAAGGACGGACAATCAGGTCGCGAAGTTGTCAAAGTGAAAGAAGAGCCACTGCAAAACGTATATCGATGTCATCAATTGCCACAAATAAGCTGCGAAAGATGTATTAGTTTCATCTCAAAGGCTTCCATTGGCGATGTCCTTGTTGGTTGATGATAGTGGGGGTTGGAGAGAGTAATACTTGGGAACATTTATCTTGAAAAAGCAGAATCAGCCATGAAGTGGCAGCAATACTTGAACCCATCTCTCTCTATGCATATTCATTTACATTGCACAATCATGTGCAATCATGTGTATATATATATATATATTCAATCCACATATCCTTCCTATGTCTATAGAATGTTTGGACTTGCAGATCAATAACGACGATGGGCCTTGTATTCACATCACGACTGGGACCAATTCATATCGATTGGGACCTCCGTGTGCACATGAGACGCTTGGCACCTGGCTTCGGCGCCCTAAGGCATGTGCAGCGACCTCAAGGTGGATGATTGCGATACCCACTACGTGTACGAACAGACCGACGCGGAGAAGGATGAAGGAGTGCCTCGGTGAAATTCGGTGTTCGGTGTTCCGACGGGGTAAGATGTTTGACATTAGGGTTAGCAGTTGTTAGTGGTGAATGGTGGTTAATGATGGTTGATGATGGTGGAAGTCCCTAATGGAAAGACGTGCCCTGTAGGTGATTCTTGGGCTGGGGCATCCGGAATGATCCTAAACCTATGGGTAAGAAACCAGAATAAGAGTCTAGATTTTATGGAAACGAAGTATCAGGGAGACACCATTGTTTTCTGAGGCTTCGCATTTAGGCTGATGCGTGGTATGCATATGGCTTACGGTGAATAGGCTGCCCCAATACGCTATATCATTTGCAATCTTAAAACGAGTTTCTTGTTAAACAGAGTCAGCTTATTGGGTTTTAAGATGAGTTATATCAGCCTCATAGCTGTAGTTGGGATTTACCCATCGGTGGTACCAATGGTACCCAGTCAAAAATCAGCCATGGATCCTCTCGGATGATTTGCGGCTCAACTTTCGCGAGCCCTGACGAATTGACCTGAAGACACAATTTAGAGAAAGGGAGTTGTATTTCAATAGTTGTATTGCAATCGTGCATACTGGTTGGTGGCTTCAAACATTATATATATATATATGGCTGTGGGTCAAAACCCTGTACCCCTGGTTCCGTACTATTAACCATTGCTTTCCTTACTATTGGATGGTCATTATCCCCCATTATTGCTGGTTAATATTGACCCATAGCCATATTCCCTGATGTAATTATTAACAAATGCTTGGTTGACTTGCGCATATTTTTCAAGAGCGGTGATGAGCACCACCAGCTTAGCACTGACAATGCTCAGTTCTTGGTCCGCCTTGTTGGCTATTTTGCCGACGACAGGACGACAGCTGTGCCGGCCATTGGTCCAAAATCCAGTCAGACCACTAGTTGTGGTCGCTGAATCCGATGACCAAAATGAAATCATAGCTTGCTTATACATGATATATGGGTCTTTCTTAAAATCGGGAACCCCAAAAATACATTATTTCTTCTTAAAGCTCAACACCATTGGATGATTTGGGGGTACCCCCATTTTCAGAAACCACCATATTGGTGGGGAATATGGTTGTATATGTGCATGTGTCAGTATATCTAAGTACATAAGGTCTTCCCAGAATAGCAAGTATTGGTAGTGGCTTACTTGCATGTGTGTACTCCTGTCATTGTTGCTCACTATGGGTCCATATGAACTTACCAACGAAAAGTAAGGTGAACATCCCAGCAAAGAGTAGTTTGATCATTTTTAGGATATTTACTAGGGGTGCGGGGTATTGACATATTACTAGTACCCTTCTTGCTAGTACCCTTCTTGGTCACTTTTTTCATGTAGTCATTGATTACACCAAATGTCCCTACCGTCGAGTCAGGAACACACCAGTGGCCAAGGTTAAACTACAGTTGTTAAACTAGCCGCTCCAATCAAAAGTTCAAATGACAATGGACTTATGTTGTGATTTCAACCAAGTCAATTGCGAGCGCTTTTTCAGTTGTTATTCCACTAGAAGAAGTGGAATGTGTATCATTCCTCATTCCAATGTAGTCATCTTCCAGATACACAGTGACACGTTGACAGATCAGCATTTGGCACATGAAATCTGGCTGTTGGGAAGGAGCAATTTGGAGTACCCAGGGCCGCCTTTCAAGGGGGGAGCGATTTGGAGCTAACAGGAGTGGCGACCAGATAGTTGATTAGCCATCATAAACAGTTGGTATTCACCATCAATCAACAGCCATGTTTATAACTATAACCATATATAACCATTGTCATTCACCATTCAACAGCTTCTCACCATTGGTATTCACCGTGAGCAACAACAATCAACTGTGTTCAACCACTGTTCTTCACCATGAAATGGGTACGTGCCAACATAGAGTAATCAATGGGCCCTATCAAAAAATTATCATTTTACGAATGGAAACCATTGGTTGACTGGGGGTACCACTATGGCTTGGCGCACACCGTTGTTTGACTGTTCTTTTTGGTGAGTGTTCCCTATTGCCTATTAATCTCAATGATTAACCATTGTACTCCCAGTTGGCTCATCACCAGTTGGAAGGGATTAATGGTTATATGGCTGGTTGGTGGTTTGATTGACATTTTTTATTTTCCCAGATGTCATGATTAACGAATGGTTGGTTGACAAGCACATTTTTCAGAGGGGTTGGAACCACCAACCAGTCCAGTAATCAAGTGCTTGGCCAATACCAATCACCTATCAATTAGTTGTACAATCCCCTATTGAACACCAGTTGGAAAGGATTAATGGTTATATAACCAGTATTATCCCTTCCAACTGCTTATCATGGCGGTTAATCAACAGTTGTAAAACCATTGATGGTTCATAAACTGTTTAATGGGGATGATCATAGGTTATTTATCAGCTAAGTACCATTACAAATAATCGTAAATGATTAATTGGTAACTAGCCAACCATAGGATATTTATCAACTACCTATGGATAGTTATCAATGGTAAATGCAACCAGTCGACCAGACTAACCATTAATGAAACCATTAATCAACCAGTTTATCAACTATACAACTACCATTATTTGATCAACCATTGATACTTGTTATTTCAACTAAGTACCATTACTAGCCAACATTATAGTTGATAACCATTGTTATATCTGAGTTGATCATAGCTTATTTTTCAACTAAGTACCATTACCAGCCAAGCCGATAACCATCATCGGTGCAACAGCCGAGGCCTATATCCAGTGCAAAACCGTGGACGGCCAGTGCGTTGCTGCCGGCGGAGCTTGCTATGGAAGCTGCACCTGGGCGGCGCCCAGTGGTTGTATAAACTAGAAACGTAAACAAATATAGATAGTTATTTATACATTTAAATATTTATATATATTTTGTATATTTTATATATTATATATATTTTTGTTTATTTACATATATTTATATATATATATAATATTTTAAATATAATATATATATATATATATATAAATATGTTTTTTGAAAATGTACATATATATATATATATTTATAAATGTGTATATTGAAATGACTATATTTATATTGTCAGTAGGAAATGTTCACAAAGGTACGTAGATCATTCGTGATAAATTTCTGAGCCTCCAGCATTGGTAAAATGTTTTTGGCCGTTCAGCCAACTCTAGCAGCAGGCGAGGATGATCTGGTGGTCCCTAGGGATGTCAGCTTACGAATGGAAGGACAGGCGTTCGATGCCTGGAGACAGCTTCAAGTTTCAAACGCTCCAAAAAGCAGAGCTGGGAGGAATCGAAGCTCCAAAATCATCGTTCACGACAATCATCAGGGGCCGGACGCTTTGGCAACAGGCCCAGTTGCTGTACTTTTTGGAAGTTTTATGAACCGCCCGACAGATCTACTCAAGTCCAAGAACCCACAGGGCTGTGGGTCAAAACCCCATACCCCTGGTTCCCCCATCATTGACCATTGTTTCCCTTATTATTGTTGGTCATTATCCCCCATTATTGGTTGGTTAATATTGACCTATAGCCACAGATGTTTGATTTACAATGGCACAAGACGGAGGCATATGTGTCCACCGGCCCAAAGCTGGGTCATAGTTCGCATCGCTCGACTCGTGACCGGTCAGGTTTATGAACGAAGGTGATTCAGAATTGCGAATCTATGAGTAATGAGTGAGCAAACATGGCTACAGCTACCAATGATGAAGATAGTAGTTTGTATCAATTGATTGACAATTCATAATCAATAGTGTTCAACAATTCCACTAGTAGTTCCTGCAGCTACCAGTAGAATCAGAATCATGATCAGAATCCATGATATTTAATTTTCAACTATATACTAGATCATGATTAATTGCAGAATCATGATGGAATCATAGTCATAATCAACAGTAAAAGTTCTATGATATATTTAAGACTCAACAATATTAATCAAGAATCAGAATCCTGATTCCTAATCATAATCATAATGCACAATATATTCAATATTCAACAATGGTTAATCTATGGTATGCATATATATATATATATATATTTGGGTGTTTCTCAAGATAAGGAAGCCCCAGATATGGTTGGTTTACTACCATAGATGACACAAATTGGTTGATTTGGGGAGGTATCACCATTTTCTAGAAACCATCGTTTAACATTCAGTAGCCACCAAAGAACATGATCAAAATCAATAATACATGGTTCAATCATAATCATACTCATGATTAACATTCAATAATGGCAGATCCATTCAAGTTTCCCTAACCCATAATTATGTTTTTCCCAGTTGACAACATTTAATTAACATTCATTTAACAATTAACACTTGGATAATTTAATTCATCCCATAACTGTCATTTATTCTAGTAACATGGCTGTGGGTCAAACCCCCGTACCCCTGGTTCCCCAATCATTAACCATTGTTTCCCTCATGATTGTTGGTCATTATCCCCTATGAAATTGGTTGGTTCATATTGACCCATAGCCATGTATAGCTGGTATATCCCCTATTACTGTTACTTATCATATTCTATTGATCATTAACCAGCTAGTTAACCAGCTAGTTAACCAGCTAGTTGTTGGTTGGTTAACTGCTGGACCCATAGCCATATAGTTGGTATATATCCGCTATACTTGTTGGTCACTATTCCCTATTATTGCCATTACCCAGCTATTTTGTTGGTCATAACCAGCGAATTCTCCCTGTTCGCGACGCCCACAAAACAACCTGAGGCGTGAACGGCCAACCGAAGGTGTGGGATCCCAGCAGCAGCTGCAGCACTCGAGCAGATCGTTGTGGTGGCCACCAGAAAATTCGCAGGAAAGCAACGGAAATCGTATGGAAATCGTATGGAAATCGTATGGAAACCAATGGAAACCAATGGAAATCCTATGGAAACCAAGGGTTAACCAAGGGTTATAAAGAATCATAGGGGAGAAGTTTAGCAACATGGAAACCAATTGAAATCAATGGAAATCCTATGGTGGCATCTCAAGCAGGGTTAACCAATGGTGGGATGACTTGTACAAAGGATGATTTGGGGGCACGCCTATTTTCTGAAACCACGATATAATTGCTTCCTACGTGCGCCATGAACCAACCCACTGAAGATCGTATCTAATAATGTCATATCATGTCACATCATGTTATATGGCATCAGATCGAGTCGTTTTTTGATGTCATTTCAAACCATTTCATTGTTTCATTCTATCAGATCACATCATTTTGGGACATACCAACACTACATCATCCTCATCCTCATCCTCATCCTCATCCTCATCATCCTCATCATCATCATCATCATCATCATCCTCATCATCATCATCATCATCATCATCATCATCCTCATCATCCCCAAAAAGCATCCTCATCCCAAAAACAGATCAATAAATATCCTAACGAAGGACCATTTGTTCGTTTACTTGGAAGCTTACCAGTGGCAATCCATTCTTCAGCTACGGTAGTTAAAAGCCACACTGAGAAGGCGCTTTTTTTCTCGTTCTGAGGAGAACTGAAAATTCTGAAGCTGCGACACGAAACAAAAAACCAAAATTAAATAATTTATATTTATTATTATTTTTATATTATTTATATTATTTTTTAAAATAAAAAAATTATAAATTAAATAATTCGTTCTGAGGAGAACTGAAAATTCTGAAGCTGCGACACGAAACAAAAAACCAAAATTAAATAATTTATATTTATTATTATTTTTATATTATTTATATTATTTTTTAAAATAAAAAAATTATAAATTAAATAATTTTAAAATAAATATAATATATTATAAAATAATATTAATATTTAATTATATAGATTTAAAATTTATATTTTATAATATAAATAAAAATTTATTTAAAAGATATATATAATAA
>VSDK01006584.1:377028-398765 GCA_009767595.1 Symbiodinium kawagutii | reverse complement strand
TTTTGATTTTTAAAATTAATTATATATTTTTTATTTTTTTAATTTTAAATTATTAATTTTTAATTTTTATAATTTATTTCTTAATTTTAATTAATAATTTATTAATTATTAAATATCGGTTATTAATTTATAATTAGGAATTAATAAAATTTAATATTTAAAAAAAAAAATATATACTTAATATTTTTTAAATAAAACATATTATTCATTTATTTAATTTTATAATTTATTATATTTAGAAAGCTTCCGCGAATAAAAAAAAAAAATACGGTTAAAAAAAAATTCGATTAAAATAGTTAATTACGGGAAAATTTCGGGACGGTACTCCAGAAATTCCGGGAAAATTATTCTGCCGAAATTTCGGACGAAGTAGTAAAGTGGACCCGCATCCTGAGCAGATTTGAATTTACCAATTAGTGTTTTATATAAATATGTATACTTATTTTCATAGAACTTACTTATTTATATATTTGTTCATTGTATCTTTAGGTCATTTTTTGTTCCGCTTTTGTACAAGCACTGATGGCAGCATTAAACGAAATTGCCTGCAGAATCGTATCAGGAGCAGCCAACATATCAGTTTTCCAACGCAGCAACCCAATGTCATGAGTATAATTGTCATTCAATTTCCGCATTGAAACAGTTTCCGGATTCAAACCTCACGATATATGTATTTACATGTACTGTAAATGTAAATGCATTGGCCTCGGAAGCCAACTACACAGCCAATTCCTCCAAGATATAGTGAGATAATGGAGCGCTAATCCACAATCGCCTTGCTGGACTCGACTTGGTGATTAGGGTGCTTGACCAGTATCACAGTTGCTTGTGGCCTTTCTATCTGCACTCTAATGGAAAATGAAAAACTGGCAAGAATAAACTTCCCTGAGTAGCAAATCCTCCCTTGTCTCCCAATCGAGCAGGCGCGGTTGCGAGCAATGCATAGTCATCACAACTATCCATTCCTCTCACAATAGAGTAGCCCAATAGAAAAATATTGCATGCCCAAAGTTCGGGCAAACGACTTCTGGAATTGTGTTTCTCCATCTCCTTCAGAGGCACTAATAATCAATAAATATCAATAATCCCCTCTAAATGGACATGTCTCCGATGTTCGTACCGCCAAGATTGAAGATGGCGAATCATGGCTTATCAATGTCAGTCTTTGCCCATATTCATTTCGTTGTTTAGAACCACACAACGT
This sequence comes from Symbiodinium kawagutii, assembly GCA_009767595.1. Classification (NCBI taxonomy): domain Eukaryota; class Dinophyceae; order Suessiales; family Symbiodiniaceae; genus Symbiodinium; species Symbiodinium kawagutii. The sequence continues at coordinate 397,561 of VSDK01006584.1, read as the reverse complement.
GCTAACTTGCCGGACCACAAGTTGTTGTTGCTGGTGCGACCCAGTATGAACATCATTGATCCCATGATCATTCACCAAGATGGAACCATGACTAAGCAACAATCAGTAGGCACGATGCACCATTCCTAACCACTACTGCTTGGTGGTTGAACCACCCCTATTATGCCAACCAAACACCGATTTGTCAATACCAGGGAAAATAACAAAGGTCAATCAAACCACCAACCAGACTACAATCCTCTACTCTCGGAATATCCCAGAAAAACTGACGACTCAACAATCACTAGTTACATCACTACTTACTTGGAGAACCACTACCTACTCACCACTTCCAATCCAACAAACAAGTGACGACTCACCAACCAGTTGAAGGGGCGCGACTCTTCCGCATCGTTCCCTGGTGCTCCGAGGTTCATCCAGTTGCAAGTCCTTCTCCTGACAGTGGGACCCAACAAAAGTGAAAGGCTGCATCCAGGAGAAGGTGTTGGTTCATGATAGGTTATGGTGGTCAATCTAATCCATATGGTTTATATGGTTCATGATGGGTCAATACAGTGACTTCAACATCTATATTTTGCACATAGTGGATAATGATTGGTAAATAAATGATATAGTGGATAGTGATTGGTTTAAAGTGGATAATGATTGGTTCATATCGTGATCAAACAATATTCAAAAATATTGAAATCTATCCAGGTGAAAGTGCAACCATCGTGGGACTAGAGTGACTACAAGACCGTATCAACCAACGGCCATCCATTTATGGACCACCAACGGCAACTTCCGGAAGAGCAGTCCTCTGCAGCTTGCAGCAATTGGAGCACTTGTTGCCACTGCCCCGCGTCTTCACAGGCACTGATGGCGGCATTGTACATGATACAGTTCCTGGGCGGCACCTCTCCGATCAAAGATCCCACACCACTCGTCGGGGCAAAACACATGGAAGGTGGAATTTGCAAGGCATCTGTCTAGAGACATTGCATAGCGCACAAGCAAGCACTGAATATGTACATATGAAGAAAATAGATATATATATATATATATGCATATACATAATCAACAAACATATAAAGTGTTTAAGATACAAGATTTCCCATATGTCAAACATTATACAGATGCATATGCAACAAACACTGTCCTAAGATCTCAAACATTGACATACGAGACCAGGGTCCAATCTGTTGTCATCTCTCTGGTTGGTGATTGGTCACCACCCCGTGATTCTATGCGTCTTTGTCAACCAAGCAACCAAGCAACCCAGCAACCAACCAACCAACCAACCAACCAACCATTCGTTAAGACTAAGCAGATGAAGTTACTACTAACCAGTTGAAACATATCAGTCAACTAATACTAACCAACCACTAGTGAAACAAAAATGGTCAATCAAACCACCAACCAGTAGTTCTTCCACCTTTTTTTCCCTATAATCCCCTTTGGACACATGTTTAAAAACCACCAGCTCGTAGTTGTTTAACCATTGTTGTTAGTTACTATCCCCTATCATTGACCATTGTTAATGATTAGTTATAACCCCTATAGTTGGCAACATTGTCAATAATTATTATCCCCTAAAGGTATTACTGTTAGTTACTATCCCGTATGGTTTAAGCCATTCTCCCCTATCATCAACCATGGCTTACTGTTAGTTACTATCCCGTATGGTCATTAACCATCCCAGTCAACCTATAGCCACTATTATCAACCAGTTACAGTACTTGGATGATCATCCCACTTAGTAACCTTGGTTAGTAACTACCCTTTCTGTGGGTTATACCCTTGATAAATAGGATACAACCATGGCTTACTAACCAGTTACTAAATGGCTATGGGTCAATATTAACCAACCAATAATGGGGGTAATGACCAACAACAACAAGGGAAACAATGGTTAATGATAGGGGAACCAGGGGTACGGGGTTTTGACCCACTGCCAAATGGGATGATCATCCAAATAATGGCTTCCAGCTCCCCTGACACCATCCCATCGCCGTTCCGCCCTGCGACGCTTCGATCTGCCGATCTTCGGCTTCCTGAAGCGCTCCGGGACCGGGAACACCACGGGCCCTCCAATGGTGAACGGATTCCAAACCAACAAAGGTATATAACCAACCATGTATATATATAAATATATATGGTTTATACTAGTTTAGTGGTTATAACTATACTCGTTTACTGGTTATAACTATACTAGTTTACTGGTTATAACTATATAACCATGGTAACTGGGATATAACCAGAAAACTAGCCATGGGTTTGGGATATAACCATGGTAAGGTGGGTGTAACTGGGATATAACCATGGTAAATTAGCCTATAAGGTCGTAAACTAGCCATCAGCTTGGGATTTCACCCACCTGACTGGGATATAACCAGAAACTGGGATATAAGCACGGTAGATTAGCCTATAAGAACCATGCCTTGAGTTATTCGCCTACATGGGTGAACCAATCCACCATGGTAGCCTACAAGGTAGGTCAAAAGCCTTATGACCATAGTGGATGTCACCACTGATTCAGTGAGGATGCACGTCTTCAAGTAGAACTACAACCACCGAATGCCACGACTATGCGGTGCTACCATGAGGGACAGTGTACTGGGAAGATTTCACGGCTCGGTTTCAGATCAACGGTGTAGCGTCGGGGTCCATAATATCATGAAAGCAATGATTTCGTAACAAGCCAAGCACAGAAACCACATGAACACATATGATAACAATCAACAAATGAATTGCTTCAAGAAACATTCCACTAAAAAAACATTTTACACAAACAACCCAGTAAGAAACATTTTCTTTTTCACAATGAAAACAACTCACAGATTATACAAAAACACATAATTCACACTTTCTAATATTGAAACACAATGGTCCATATGGCTGTGGGTCCATATCAACCATTGTTTCCCCTTTGATTTGGTTGGTCATTATAAGACATGAAATTGATGGTTAACTGCTTGACCCATAGCCATCTATAGCTGGTATACCCCCTACTATTGTTGCTTATCATACCCTATTGCTAATCATTCACCAGCTGGTTAACCAGCTAGCTGTTGGTTGGTTAACTGCTTGACCCAGCTCGCCAGATTGCGTCTAATGATGTAGGTCATGTGTATGTGCTGCGGTGAGCTTCGATGAGTAGATCCAGCGCCACTCGCCAGTCGCAGCCGCAGATGCTGGCGCTGTAGGAAAACACGTCCGGCTCCAATCGCCTGACACAGGGCCAGCAATGGATGTGGTCACCGTGGTCACCATGGTCACCCTGTGGTAGGAAACGGCACCCACTGGTTCCCTCCTGGTGGCAACTGCTAGTTATCCAATCATTAGCAGAAATTGGTAGGGAAAACATGTAGAGAATCCAGCCAGGCCACTAGAGAATCCGGCAATGGAGCATGACCCCACAAGCCATTGGAATCTACATGTCACATGATCAACGAATATCAACGGCTTAGAGTTTTTGAGCGCGATTTGCTAACCATGACAAGCTCATCCTATGCTGTAAATTCAGAACAAATGGCCAAATGATGGGACATTGCATATGAGGCATCGCACGTTGAATCATAAGGGTTGATTCCGCCACTTTGTAAATTGCCAGGATGACAACCGCTCCTTACAACGATGATTACCAGCAATGAAGCAGCAATGTAATGGTATACCATGGTGGTTTGCACTAGCAACCGGCAATCATCAAACCAGGGTTGAGCTGGCGCTCATTCCGCCTAGAACTTTGGAGGCGATGCAGAACTCAACAGTGTCAAGGGTGGGACACGTCCAACCACCAACATCCATAGCCCGGGTGGTTCCCAATGATCCCAAAACATCGAGATCTTCCTGTTTGAGGTGAGCATCTCTGGCATGTTGCGAGCTCTAAATGGTCATCAGATACTACCACGCAGAATCATCAACACATAAAAGTCTTTGAAAAACTTCCCGGGAGTCCATGATCATCATTGATTTACACTCCTGGAATCTATAGTATAGACCCTCCACAACGGGAGGGCTTGGATGACCAGCTTCTTGTATCAATGAGCATTGATCTATCCCCACTTGGATGTGCAGCTCGGGTTATAACCATAGTTAGTTGCATCCTATAAGGTAGCTGAACTAAGCCTTCCAAGCATGGTGAATGTCACCAGTTGCCAACTGGACATGGCGCATCCAGCAATGTCGACCCACGATTAATAAACCCCTGGTTGATTAACTGGGGAGTTACCATTTCAATGGGAAACCAAGGCTCTAAGGGATACCCCCTATGATCATCAACTAGGGGTTTAGCTTCATCCTGGGTTGGCATTACCCCCTCCAGGCAACGCCACAGCTTCGCCTCACCCAGAACTGCCGCAAGAACTTCAGGCCCTGGACCCAGTCGCTCCCCGAGATGGCAGCGTTCTGCGCAGTGCTGGTGCCTTACAGCGCGCACCGGTGGAGGTATGACTGCATCACGTGACGGGGCTTCATCCCAACGTGAAAATAGGCATCTCCGTCCCAGCATGGATGCTCATCATACATCCTGCTTGAGTTTCAGATGGTTCAATAGCATTTGATCCAAATGAACACTCTACCGTATGCCTGTTATGATTTATTCTCAAACGAAAGCCTGTAAAAAGTAGATGAGACATCGCCAAGAAAGCAGGATCTGGCATCTCAATTAAGTGGATTGCTCAAAAAAAGTTTACATTTCCACCAATGCCAACAACTTGCTAACTAGCCATATCACTGCGTTGGGAGATGCAAAAGTGCCTTCAGAAAGGACCCCACCGTCCATCACCATCACCAACAAAAGCCAGAACAACACAGAACAGCAACGTGCCAAAACAGGTGCCAATAGCATCCATTTCTCGATGGGGTATAACAACCCATAGGGAGACCATGTCTAAAGATTGGGAGAGGGCGTGATTTGGCTGCCACCCAGGATCCCAAAAAACTGACTGCCATCGTAGACGCAACACGTATGCGTTGCCATGCGATTCAATCAATGGGGCTAAGCCGCCAGTGCCAGTGCAAAATCTCCGAGTACACTAGGACTGAGCCATACTGACGTGCAAGAGTCATCACTTACACCTACTGGAACCATACAGGATTATGAAGAACCCGTGGTGGAGTGATCAAGGCGTCCCGCAAAAAATAGATAAGTTGATTGATATCGTAGAGATACAATACGGTCGAGGTTACACATACATACGCATACACATGTACATAATACATACTACAAAAATATAAAAACACATCAAGTAATCAACCCATACCCTTTATAGTGAATTAACCAACCTAACTAATCAACCTACCCAATTGATCAACCTATCTGGTTGGTGGTTTTAACCCCATCATGAAAAATATGCTCGTCAACCAACCATGGCTGTTAATGACTACATTCGGGAAAATGAGCACAATGCCAATCAAGCCACCAGTAGTTGTTTCCCCATTCCTGTTGGTTGTTCTCCCCCGTTCTTAACCGGTATTACTGGTTACCCCAAAAAAGTCAATCAACCTATGCTTCGCATGGTAGTTTACAACCATTTTAACCGTTTTACTCATATTGTTGGTGATGATCCCCTATAATTAATCACTAGAACCACCATGATAAATTGGTTAATCCAGTTAACTATTAATCATCAACCACTATTAACCACCGTTAATCACTATGAACCACTGGGAGTGCGCACTTAAAATGGGGCCGCAACCATGATTAACCGTCACTAACCACTATTAATCACTATAGCCATTATTAACCACTATTAACCACCATGATCAATTGGTTAGTCCAGTCAACTATAAATTATCAACCACTATAAACCACCATGAAATCACCCTTGGTTCATGCCATCACCAGTGGTAGCCATCACCGTCTCCATCCGAGACACAGGGCACCTGCCTGTGCTCCATATCTTCCAGGAAGCAGACACACCGCTGCCATTCGCTGCCGCCGCAGGAGCTCAGGACCGACGTGTAGGACACGGTGCTCCCTGGGGCGGCCATGGATGGGCCCCATGGGAGCACCCAAGGATCACCAATGACGATGGTTAGTGAAGGGAGTTGATAAATTTCTAAAATTGTGGAGTTTATGAATATTCTAAATGATTGTAAATCTTGTGAATGGTTGACGACGGCTTGTTAGTGCTGCATCAAATGGTTTATTAAGAGTTGATGTTGGGGTATGAATGGTCTATTGATCGGTCATAACAGTTTGTTAATAGCATAAATTGAGAGTTAATTAATAGTGGTTTGTTTTGGTTCAAAGATAATTTGTGAAGAGCATGTTTAAATGGTTTGTCAATGGCGAATCAACGATTGATTCATGTTTTACTAATGGTCAATTGTCCAATAACAACAGCGATATGGATAGCATATTGCCACTGTAGGGGATAATGCCGCATTACATCGCTAACGATGATGGCCGACGCTGGTTAACACATAAATCATGGCCGGCTAGTGGTTTCAACCAAGAATGCTGATCACCATCGATCGTTGATGGTTCCCAGTGGCTGAATATTACATTCGCGACCACGGATACATGATGATGAGAAATGATTGATTTCGTTCAAAAAGAGGGAATCAAACCAATGCCATTATTGGTATAGGATATATGGTTGATGGTAATGAATGCTGGTAAAAATTCACGTCAGTAAAAGTTGTTGCTTATTGATGCTTGCAGGGGAATATACGCAATCGAAGTAGGGGACCCCAAAAGAATCGAAAAGGAGGATATGGGTGTTCCTTGCATAGGGTAACCCGCAAATCATCCATCATTGACCACTATACATTGGATACATATACTAAACCATCCATTTTCTAGCTTTCCTATGGATGATTGACCGACGCACCAATACATGGTAGTCGACATCGATCGTGAAATCGCTCATGGATCTGACCTGGCAGCCTCTCAGTCATCGTCAGTATAATGAGCCAGTATTGATTTAAAATGATTAATTAGTAACTAAATCGTTTGACATTTGCTGCTATCCGTGGGTCTAGCCGGACCCCTAAATCATCCAGCTTGGTAACCATCTGAAGTAATAAACCAACATTTTTGAGGTCACCTATTTGGAGAAACCACTAAGCAACGAAATCAACATTATCATTAATCATATGGTGGTTTCTCAAAATAGGGGTACCCCCAAAATGCTTGGTTTATTACTATAAATCATTAAACATAGATGATTTGAGGGTACCCCTATTTTGAGAAACCACCATACATTGTTGACTATTAACCACCAGTAGCATGTAGAAATTTATTTTGGCGCCAGCCCAAGCCAACGGTCTCAGATTCAGCCACCTTGCCACTCTGCTCCGTCCGTCTTTTTTGCATTAGCCATCATGGTCGGATCATGAGTGCCATGTGGGGAATACATGGCTGCTAATATTCACAAAAGGCGTGTTGCTAATACTTGTGGCTAATACTTGTGGCTAATACTTGTGGCTAATACTTGTGGCTACTGTGCTTGAGCATGACTGATATATGGCAAGTACATCTTGACCATGGTTGACACTCGATGGTGAAGGTTGCTGCAACACTTCGGCTATTCAGAGTGAATCGGTGGTGGTAAATAGGCTGATGAATCATAATTCTTCTTGCTGATTGATCATAGTTCTTTCTGGTTCATAAGCTCATTCATAAGCTAGTGTAGTGGAAAATGTACTGGCAGTGCTTCATAAGCTGGTCAATATTGATTAATCACTGGGTTCATAACCTAGCTGCTGTATCAAAATTAACAATAAACCCAGCTGATCAATCAAAATATGATTAATATAAATCACTTGGTTAATATCCTAGCTGCATCAACAAAAAAGGCTCCGATGAATTCGGCATGCCATCGGCTTCCCGTATCAGAACTGCACTACCCTCCGGTGATCTAACATAGCAATGGAATTCCACCAATTGTAGCTGATTTCCCAGGGTTTCCCTGGAAAAATGGTGATTTTCCATTGCTATGTTAGATCACCGGAGTGTAAATATCACTATCTTCAAGTGTTCTCAACCACTAACCATGATATCCATGATCAACCACGGCTGCTGACTCATGTACACTGGTTACCCCCACCTGACAGGCCCATGATGTAGCAGTAACGCAGCAAATGTATCGACTGCAGCCATTCCAGAGCTTCATCACAGGCGCCTCACACGGGTCCAAGGCTCGGTGGTACGACAACCCGCGGAACATGGGAACACGAACAACCAAAAGCGGGAGATCAGGAGGCAGTGAGGACGTAGCAGCAGGTTCTGATGTGATGTACTAACGTGATACAATCATCATCAATTCCGATTGACATAGCGCTAGCTGGTCGGCTAATTGGTGGCTTGGCAGTACAAAGTGGTAGCAAGCCTTGCTGTACAACTTGAGTGTAAACAGGCAAATGTGGATAAGCACATGAGCGAATACAAGCCACTAATGAAAAATGCGGATATAACGAAGGAGAATGTATATCTAATGCGCCGTCTCGGAATTTTCTAGATTTCTATATGTTTGGAAAGAATTCTAGAAGTCAGGTATCCAATTCTGGTTGCACACTGAACCAGTAACTTAACTCTCATGTATCTTGCATAAACATCCCTGTTACATCCACCCGGGGCAATGAGGCAACATGCCTGCTGTCAATGTTGGACCAATCAGTAGCCGTAGCTGATAAATCAGGCAGATTCTTCCGCAAAGAAAGGAATTCCCACGCAGATTCGAAGCACCTCATGGAGCCAACTGCCTTGGGTTAATGTCCAGTTGGCAATGTTTCTGTTTCAAGACATTCCACGACATAGGACATGCGACTCAACATGATCCAGGGTTCCACTGGAAATTCGCATGAAGCTCTCACCCGAAGTATACCAACAAAACAACGAGGAAAACATATGGTTGATTCACAACGAGTTGGTTGATGGGAAAATCTATGTTGGAAACCAGGGCTTTAACCACCAATTCTAGGGATTTCCCAGGTCGATTTCCAAGTTCACCATTTCTGGGATTGATGGTTTCAAAAGTCCCAAAGTTATCAGTCTAATCTTGGTTAAATCACCCCTATGAAAAATATGCTTGTCAACCAACCAATGGTTTGGTAAAACATTTGGGAAAACAAGCAAAATATCAATCAAACCACCAACCAGTAGTTTTTCAACCATTGTTGCTGGTTCTTTTCTTAACCATTATGAATGCGTATAACCACTATAGTTGGCAACATTTCGACATGGTCCCAGGATGTCGAATGGCTGTCAGCAAGCAGCACCATCGCCGAGCTACTAATGACAGAGTTGAAGCTGATCGTATCGCAGCGTTGCTTCTGCTCCTAAGTCACAAAACGAGGCGATGAGCGATGAGCTGCGCTCGTCGCTGAACAATGACGAGCAGGTGGTGCTGAAAGTTGATAAGTGACTCAGACGAGTAACATTTACACTATTACTAGTGACTTAGACTCCAGAATGAAACACCATTGGTTGATGATGGCAACCACAACTGGTTGGTGGTTTCAACCCCTAGGAAAAATATTAGTCAACCAACCATTTGTTAACAATTACTAGTGAAAATAAATGTTTGAAACCACCACGGCAACTTGATCATCAGCGCTCCCCCAGCGGCGCGTGAGGAGCACTGTCTGTTTGAAACCACCAACCAGATTATCTATACTATTACTCGGTCTAATTTACTATCGGGAGTATACCATACCCCCAAGTGACTTACATCTTTTTAGTTCTTCTGTTTTCAAGACCCGCTGACCTGCTGCTCCTATGAACGAAGTGCTCCGTTCATCCTTGGACCTGCCCATGCATATCAAACTGATTCGCTGACCGCCACCTGAAAAAGGATTTCGCCAAACTCACCAAGAAGTGTCAAACTTCGCAGAGTGGTCGGCAAGTCTACCCCATCCAGGCTTTGATTAAAGCGGTAGCCAAATGTCAAACTTCGCAGGCTGCTCGGCAAGTCTACCCGATCCAGGTTTTGGTTAAAATCATCGCCAAATGTCAAACTTTGCAGGCTGTTGGGCAAGGCTACTTGATCCAGGCTTTGGTTAAACCTGTGGCCAAATGACAAACTTTGCAGGCTGTTGGGCAAGGCTACTTGATCGAGGGTTTGGTTAAAATCGGCGCCAAATTTCAAACTTTGCAGGCTGTTGGGCAAGGCTACTTGATCGAGGGTTTTGTTGAAATCAGCGCCAAATTTCAAACTTTGCAGGCTGTTGGGCAAGGCTACTTGATCCAGGGTTTGGTTGAAATCAGCGCCAAATGTCAGACTTTGCAGGTTGCTGGGCAAGGCTACCTGGTCCAGGCTTTGATTAAAGCAATAGCCAAATGTCAAACTTTGTAGGCGGCGGGGAAAAGCTACGTGATCCAGAGTTTGGTTGAAATCATCGCCAAATGTCAAACTCTTCAGGTTGCTGGGCAAGGCTACCTGATCCAGGCTTTGATCAAAATCATCGCCAAATGTCAGACTTTGCAGGCTGTTGGGCAAGGCTACTTGATCCAGGCTTTGGTTAAACCTGTGGCCAAATGACAAACTTTGCAGGCTGCCGGGCAAGACTACCTGATCCACGCTATGGTTGAAACCACCGCCAAATGTCAAACTCTTCAGGTTGCTGGGCAAGGCTACCTGATCCAGGCTTTGGATAAGACCAGCGCCGAATGCCAAATTTTTCAGGTTTCTGGGCAAGGATACCTGATCTAGAATTTGGCTAAAATCATCGCCAAATGTCAGACTTTGCAGGTTGCTTGGCAAGCCTACCTGACCCAGGTTTTGCTTAAAAAACATGCCAAATGTCAAACTTTGTAGGTTGCTCGGCAAGCGTACCTGATCCAGGCTTTGATCAAAATCATCGCCAAATGTCAAACTTTGCAGGTTGCTGGGCAAGGCTACCTGATCCAGAGTTTGGTTGAAACTCTCTCCCAATGTCAGACTTTGCAGGCTGCTTGGCAAGGCTACCTCATCCAAGCTTTGATTAAAGCGGTAGCCAAATGTCAACCTTCGCAGGCTGCTCGGCAAGTCTACCCGATCCAGGTTTTGGTTAAAATCATCGCCAAATGTCAAACTTTGCAGGTTGCTGGGCAAGGCCACCTGGTCCAGGTTTTGGTTAAAATCATTGCCAAATGTCAAACTTTGCAGGTTGCTGGGCAAGGCTACCTGGTCCAGGCTTTGGTTAAACCTGTGGCCAAATGACAAACTTTGCAGGCTGCCGGGCAAGGCTACCTGTTCCAAGCTATGGTTAAACCTGTGGCCAAATGACAAACTTTGCAGGCTGTTGGGCAAGACTACCTGACCCAGGCGTTGGTCAAAGCCTTTGCTGAAGGTCAACGTTTCAAGGCTTCGGGGAAGATAGTTCAATCCTGCAGTGCAAGGTGTGACTACTTGAGTCACTCCTTCCAATTCGATCCCTTCTTTGCGACTCGAAGTTCCTTTTAGACAGCACAATGCAGCAAATAAGTCTGTGGGAACGCATGTGCATGATAGTCTCGCGGTCTTGCCGTTGATACCTTGCTCTTGTAAGGACTGGTGGAGCGCCAGTGGTAGAGCATCGTGGTGAAGGACGCGCTTGACACCCCTCTTGCTGGGAAGCTGTGTCGAAACCACGCTGCGCACTTCCCTGCCCAGAGTGGAAGAAAACAAGGTGAAACGGCATACTTCTTGACCAGACAGGCTGTTCACTTGAAGATCAATCATTTCGTCATAGCCACCAAGAGCTTCACGTGTGGATTGCGACATTGCAGAGCTGAATCAAGGGACGGGATCCCCTTACTCACGTGCTGGAACTTGAGACAAATGTCCCAGAGAGTTGATAGATAGATATAGATGGTGGTTTCTCAAAATAATGAGTGAACTGCGAAAAATGGTTGGTTCCTTACTCTAAAGGTTAATAAGCTGGATGATTTAATGCCACCCCGTTTTTGAGAAACCAGCGTATGCTAAATGCATCCCCCAAACACAAAAGATATATATATATACATCAGTATTTGGGGATACATGTAACCCAGATTATCATGTTCCGAAAGAAACGGAGGATAACGTAGGTTAATTTCGGAGCTGTAATGAAACTCCAACAGGTCGAAGCGATTTCGGAAATCCACGAGCTTGACAGCCGGCAGCTCACAATCATCAAGCACAAGAACAACTTTAATTCACAATACTTTGATAAGTCAACAACGACTCAACCAAGACTCAAAAGCACCAATAATATCAGAAATAACACAAAAATCACAACCACGACAACAGTAGCATGCTGAAAAATGGCTGAAGCGCTGCTGTTTCAAGCCATCAGCTTCCCAGTACTGCCCAGCATCTCTCAGTGCATGAAGCAAACGCAGTGGCTCTTGCCATTCCCCACTCTGCTGACATGCAAAGGCGGCAGCGCCGTAGGTTGCGGCATCCGCATCTTGTGGAAGAAAATGCAAGGCCTGAAGACGGGATAAAGGGGAACTACGGGGTATCACGACTATATGGGGCTTACGATGGGGCACCCCCAAAAATGGTGCGTCTAGTAAATAAATGGTTCATAGCGGATGATAACTGGGGGCACCTCCATGACTTCAGGAACCACCATGTGCCATCATCCACAAGGTCCATCTAGGTTCTTACCCCTGTGGCTCTCCCCATAGCAACTCCTCAACCAAACATGATCATAGAGATACAACGGGCGAGCCGAGGGACCCATTGACTGGTTGGCTCATGGTCAAGGTCGTGATCATTGGCACCTAGCAGTGGTAACTGCTCTGATGACCACTCGAATCAGGTTGGGTATCGCAACCTACTGACCTGCTTTTGTTGGTCTTTGCCGTGTGTTTTCCCCCAACCAGGCAGTGGCAGATCTTTTCCTGGCTTAGATGTGGGCACCAAACACACTTAGTTTACTCATTCACCATGCCAAGCACAACGTATGACTGGGAAATAAAGAACAGTGACAGTAGCAAACTTCCCACCTATCACCTATCAAATCCTACCCAGTATACCACAACAGCATCACGGTCCTCCTGCCACGCACCATCTGAAGCGGTTGCATGTAGCAGTGCACAATAGCTGAAGAGATCCTGGGCAGGGATCAGTCACCGCTCGATCATACCAGTTTGTTATTGACTACAAACAAACCAGTATTAACTACTATTGGTGAATAAAATTGTCATTGTGGTTCATCATTGTGACTTACCAAATGGTTTGGTTGGTAAGTATTTGTGACTATCCGTCATCATTGTGGTTAATGATGGCGGTTGTCACTGGTCAATCATTATTGACGGAAAGTAAGCACAGTGAAACATGGTCAAATATATTTCAATCTTTGGATCCAGCTGAATTCGATTCATGTAATGGTAATGGTTGGTTATGATATATTCCTTTGATGATACAACATGTCTGTAATTATCCGTTTCTAAAACAAATATATATGATACTGCAATTAATCAAACATGTAGTAAATTCACCATACAAAATACAGTAACATGAGAATGATTTATAATCTGAACCTTTTGTTTACGTACTGTAAATGGCGCCACAGACATCTGGCCATTGGATTCACCACAGCAAACTCTTCACCAGGTGCGGTCAAAGCCGATCCAAGGATTCACCAACCTGCCACCCATGGTGCATGGCTGCCATGAACGCCCACTCCGCTCCTGGCCTCGCTGCCAACCACCAGCCAGATTGGTATAGATCATCCCCCCTGTAAGTAAGTTCCAGATCCAACTTCTGGCCTCACCTCAGCTACCTGGAAGATATTCACCATCCCCAGGGTCAGATTCCAAGCGTCCACTTCCAGTGCCAAGCCCTGTGCCATCTGGATCAAGGCAACAGACTCTTCCCATCTCCTCACCTTGAAAGATCCAGCGCCGCCAAACCACCACCACCCCAGTTTAGCCATGAACAGATCGTGACTTTGACCATCAAATGTGGCTAGTTTATCCTTATACATCTCTCATTATAAGCCATGCAGAATCGCCCTTATATAGAATAAGGACGAAAGATACACAAGATTACACAAGTAGTCACAAGTATATGTGTACAAGATAGCGCTACCACATAGTGGTATGTTGCACCCCGCTAAGTACCACATTGTGCACAACCATATAAATATGGATCTCTCATTATAAGCCATATATTTGACCCCCCTTCTTTCATGCTTACATAGCGATCTGCGGTGTCCCAACAAGCAGGCATAGTTCACCACAACGATGGTGAGCTCTTGGAAGCAATCAGCTGTAGATAGACCAGGTCCCCAGCAGTTTTAAGTTGGTGAAGATTGGCCACTTAAGTATAGCTGGTTGATAGCTAATTAGTTGCATCCCAAGCCACTATTGTGACTTGCTATCCCCTTTTATTAAGCATCATCAATGGTTATAACATGTTATGACCCCTAGAAAACCCTCATAAAACCACCATTCGCCTGGTAGTTCCCCTAGTTCTGTTCACCACCGGGCTGTAGCTTCTGCCACATGGCACTGCCGAGTCGCAGATTCCATGGCTGCATTGAGGGTCACCAAGTTCACCTGCAGCAACGGTTGGATCTTCCGGGCGGTTTCGACACCAGGACGACTGGGGTACCCAAGTTATGGTTGGTTTATTGGTGAAGAATGGGTCACATTGGTTAAGAGGGCCTTAACAGGTCGATTTTAACCAATAGTAGGGAATATACCAGCTACAAATTTTGGTTTATTACATTTTGAATGGTTGATAAACTGGATGAGAAGTAGGGGTACCCCTTTTTCAAAGAAAGCAAGTACTCTAAGTGGTTCATAAAGTGGATGATAACTGGGGGTACCCCTAGCTATTAAGACATCACCATGCTATCAATTCTAGTGGGCACTCTCCATGGTGACGTTCAACAGTTACTTTTGTGAGAGAATGATGATCGTGGCTGATCAAAGCACAGCTTCCCTGGTCAAGCGATTTTACTTGTCTATGTCTCTGGAGTTGTTAAATACTCTCCCAGTCACGTTTTGCACATCGGGTTCGTGAGAAAGGATGGAACAAAACCATCCGTAGTGAACAAACCCAGGTATTTTGTTGCCTCATGATCAAACAATCTATACTGGTGGTTTCAACACCTATGAAAATATTAGTCAACCAACGAATTGTTTACGATTATATGCTCGGGAAAATAAAAAATGTTTGAAACCACCAACCAGTATATCAAACCAAGAAATCATCCAAATATACTGATATATGGATGGAACACCAAAAGCGTGGCAAGGGTGAGATCCCACTGGCTCACCAGCAGCCGCAGCTCCGCACCATCGAACGATGGTCGGAAAGGGCATCTGCCAATAGCGCCATTGACACGAACCTGAAAGGCACAAGGATGCAAGCCGTGGGATAGCCACGCATTTGTGAGGGTGGATTTTTTGGTAAGGACACCGACAATTTGGAAGCACGTACTAGTCTGGTTGGTGATTTCACCCCCAATGAAAAATATGCTTGTCAACCAACCATTTGTTATTAATAACTAGGGAAAATCAAAAATGTTTAAAGCCACCAGTAGTTTAGCCAACAACAACGGCAGGCCCCAAGACGACAAGAACACCACCACCAGCGTCCACAGTCCATCTCATCAACAACACATTGACCAAGGCGCCATTGCTTTGATCTGGCACACGCAGTGATGGCGGTACCTGCGAGTCCATCAAGGGCCCACTGCTTCAGCATTTGATGGTGGTTATAGATTGATGGTGGTTCATAATAGTTAATAATGGTTACTGATGGTTGATGAATGATACTTATGAGAAGGCAATGGAGTGCACCTCATCAAAGAACATCATCAAAACCAAGACGCTTCTGACGGCTGAGGAGACAACTATTCATTCAACTCGAGGGCAGTTGCGAAAGGCATTTGTAGACCATGGCTGAAAGTTGGGTACTTTTGTAGTTGTTCATGTGTATACGTTTGAGACCGACGACCATACACAGGAATATTCACAACAGAACAACATTGACATACATTGACACTTCATAGTAACGAACATCAATATCATTGAGATACACCTGATTGTCAATATACAACACTAACACTAACAAACATGATAGGCAACAGTCACCATCACTCCACTTGTTAAGCCACAAAGTCGTGAGCTATGAACCTAGGGATCATCAACTCACCCAGCGCCAGTTGCACATGCCTAGACACCATCAAAATCATTGATAAGTGGTATGCCGATATCAATGATTATTGGTTAACCAGAGTAAGTGGATAGAATATCAATGGCAAACACAATGGCTGCTTACGATGGAAAGCCATTGTTATTCTCCATGCTACTGGTGAACCATCAACATTGGTCAGAGGCTACTTACGTTGGAGAACCTTTTGAACCCTTGATAAGCAGAAAGAATAAACAACTAACAAATCATCAAAGTAACCCATGGATCAGGCTGACTCCAGGCTTGTGCAAAGGTAGATATCAACATCTGGCTGTGGGTCAAAACCCTGCACCCCTGGTTCCCCTATCATCAGCCATTGTTTTCCGTATAAGATGGTTGGTTATTATCCCCATTATTGGTTGGCTAATATTGACCCATAGCCATCTGGCTGCGGATCACATGATCATCACAGCCATGGTGTGGTGGCACTGCCGCAGCGTGGGCACTAAAAGAGAAGCTATCGTGGCGGATCGTCTTGCGAAGCATGGTCTGAAAAAGTTCCAACGCCTGGGCCGAGTCTGTCGGGGTCCAAAAAAAATGGCTAGTTGTACTCCATTCAATCTGCTTGGCGGTTGAACCAGCCTTCGGAAAAACATGCTTGTTAACCAACCATGAGTTATTGGTGAGAGTATAAAATGTCAATCAAACCACCAACCAGCAAGTCATCGTCTTCCGGGTATGCACATGTCTTTGGGATGACTATTGGGGTGCACCCACTTTAAGATCCCGGAACTGAGTCACCCCTCAGTCAGTGCAGTCGACTGTAGCCATGAAATCGGCCGCCCATGTATCCACTCGTTGCATGATCACTGAAATTCATAGCTGTAGAGAAATGTCCATCCTTCAATCATGAAGTTCAATCTAAATTTGCAAGCAAACCTGCTTTAAAATGGGAAATCTGTCTGTAGGTTTCCTGTTGTTTTTGTGCAGTATGCATAGAAAAGCCGTGGTGCTATCAAATCCACCTTCTCAGCTACCGTGAACACTGGGGGCCTGATTGCAGTAAGCATATGCTGGTACTGTCCATCAGTGGTTGAACCATCATTTTTTTGTCGTGGGGAACCCTCTCACTTCTACACATGGAACATCACAAAGAGAAACTACCCATGAGGCAAATCCTAGGTATGGAAAAACCGGTGGTGGTTTCTCAACATTCATGTGCCAATCTCAGGGCTTCCATTCACCAACCCTGGCCTTTGTGCAGCCAACCACCCACCAGCAACTGGCTGAGGGACTTGCATCCAAAGACCGTTGGTCTTTGAACAGGCTGCCATGGCAGCGTTGTAGGAAATGCTGTTCGCCGTCACACGGAACATCGGCATGTCATTCAGAAGCCTGGGGCAGCAGCCCATCCAAAGGCGGCACGACATCAACTCTTGTGCTACATGGGTATATTAACCAACTAATCATGGAGGTACATTTACCAACCAATCATGATCACCTCTTGTCCTGTAGTTAGGTGGTCGTGTGGCTATGGGTCAAGCAGTTAACCAACCAATTTCATGGGGGATAATCACCAGTAACAATAGGGAAAACAATAGCTAATGATGGGAACCAGGGGTACGGGGTGAACTGACCCACAGCCATCTTTGGGGAAGAGCAATGCTTCAGGTATATCCAAGGGTACATGCATCAACAGCAATGAACAGTCACTACTGCGTAGTTCCGTTGTGGTTCGAAGATCCCCCAGTGTCGCTGTGGTTGGCCCCAGTAGTTGCGGCTGATTGCACGTTGTTGCTTGGACCTGACTGGGTATGGGAACAAGATGGCCGGCTGAGTGTCAAGCCCAGAACAGCTAAGCTGCACCATTCTGACCTACCATGACCTCCACCGATTAAGCGTTGATGAAGCGTTGATCAAGCTGAGATCTTCGTTAACCAACATGACTCGATCATTCTTATTCTGATGATTTTCCATTTTCAGCAGTTTAGTGGCTATCAAATGTACAGTAATGGTTTCTCAGAAAAGGGGACTCCCAAAATGGTTTGTTAATCACTATATATAACAGCTTAATAACTAGATGTTTTGGGCTACCCCCATTCTGGCACATATGTCCGTGTCCGCAAATGGCGCAAACCTCCAAGACAGCTGGCTTAGCGGCTAGGAAAATTGTCATAGCTTGAGGGACATCCCATTCCCCGGAAACAACCCGCGGCCTAATGGCGTTTTGCCACTGGGCTGCCTCACAACATGCCTTAGCCAAGCTGATGTCAACGATTGCACGGGATGATGATAGGTTGTGCTGAGAATGGCTACTGATGGTCAAGGGTGCTTGATTAATTAAAATATAAAGGTTAACACACATTGACACACATCGGTATAAACAATAAAGGTTAACAATTGGTATTGGTTGGGAATGTCTAGTTGATCGACAAGTTGATGCTCAATTCAGGGTTCATGATGGTTGATGGTTGCGATCATTGTTGATAATGGTTGGTGCTGGGATGTGATGGGTCCATGATTCTTTGTGATGGTCAATTGATGGTCACTCGATGATTACGCTCAGTTGATGAACATGGACTACTGAAATGACACGTCAAGTAGGTGGATCGCAGTTGAAACCCAGTAAATTCAGGTTTTGTCGTATCCCCACACGGGTAACCCCTCTTGTAGATCGCCAGAAATCACCATGGGCATTCTCTGCAGTGGTGATGTATGCCCCTACACAGCTACCTGAGGCATAGGGTATGCCAGCGCACAACCTTAGGTGATCTCCGAATCTCGAAAAATCTCAGCTGTAAACAGCCCAAAAATTCCATGCCAATCCGGAAAAAACCTCAACCCCAGCAACCTCCGCAGGCTTCGACTTTTTGTTCATCCAGAGATTGGTCGTAACCACTAGTCAAATGGTTTTGTTTTCGTCCAGAAACTCTGAACTGGGCTTGCCCAATGGAATCGCCCGGCTGTCCTAGCACAGTATATGTTGGACCTGCACACCATTGGATACTCCTCTTCCATAGATTTTCGGAGATCAGCGGTGAATCACGTAGGGATCAAAGTAGGATCTGCGAAGCCATCCAAAGGTTTTCCATCCAAGATGCGCTGATGGCCGAATTAAAAAGGATCGAATTCCTCAGGAAAATCGCTTGGCGCTCCATGTCAAGGTCAGGTCCATCTACATCAGTTACATCTGCAGCGAATTGGTTAACGAGAGGGATCTCCATGGTTACAAGGTGGGCCCCCGTTTCGCCAGCTATAGTCGTTCCTTAAGGTAACTATAGTCGTTCCTTAGGGAAACTACCAGTCATGGTAGATAGAACTATAGTCAAATGGCCTTACAAACCAAGTTACAACCAGGGGGCCCACCTTGTATATTTGTATAATAGTTATTCATGATTCATAATGATGATCCTTGAGGGATTCAAAAGTATCTGTTGGCATCTGCTTGGTAAGTACCATCCGCAACAATCAATAATGTTTAATCATCATTCACCACACTGAAGCTGAACATGATTATACCAAGGATATAATCCTTGTTGCTTATCATGATAAATGGCTGCTTGTATGGGGGTTTCTTAAAATGGGGGTACTGTACCCCCCCAAATCATCCAAGTTTCATCATTTATAGCAATGAGCCAACCATAACTTGGGGGTTCTCATGTTTTGAGAAACAACCATCTACAGTTTTTAAAACCACTATTCCGCACTAACCAACAATCATTGACTACTACAAACCATGGTCATTGACCACTACTTAACCATACACAACTACTAATAGCTACTGCGAACCAAGCTTGTCAACCACTACTTAAGCATATATATAAATACAAAAAAATATATACATATAACCATGCTTCAACCGCCATCAACAAACCCTGATCTTCACGGCAGTTGGCGGACTCCAAGCTGAGTGCTGTTCTGCAGCTAAGCAGGCCTACCCGGGATCCCTGGAACGAAACGGAACCAATATCAACCAGCCACCAATTCTAGGCTCGACATTCACTCTAGTTACATAAGCTCATTTAACCTATAGTTATACATGGCTTATCAATCCTAGTTACATGGCTCACTAACCCCTAGTTACATGGCTCAGATGAGTAGTGGATGACTTCTCATCATAAATTAGTGAAGGATGAGCTCATTGCTAGATAAATGCCTAGTTTATATAGCTCATATTCATTTGGGTGTGGGTCAAAACCCTGTACCCCTGGTTCCCCTCTCTTAACCATTGTTTTCCTTATTATTGTTGGTGGAAATCCCCCATTAGTTGGTTAGTTAATATTGACCCATAGCCATTTTACCCCCGTTATTGGTTGCTTAATATTGACCCACTGCCATATTCATTTATCCCTTCCTAAATCCTTATGACACCCCAGTTCCATGGCTCGTCCACCCCCTGCGATCCCACCACGGCTCGCTTGCACTGTGGCCAGCGCCAGCAGCGCCAGAGCACGCTGCCACTGCCGCGCCGTCCCGGCGGCCTCCCGCGCCCAGCCCTAGGGGAGGGA
>VSDK01006584.1:304348-367238 GCA_009767595.1 Symbiodinium kawagutii | reverse complement strand
TGTTTCGTTGGTGCGCCGACTGTTGCTGCTGCTGCTGCTGTTGCTCTTGTTGGGGTTGTTGACAGGTGTACCCCAGTAGCAATGTATGAAACGATCAGTGCCACTGACATCTGCATGTCCAAACATATCTCACATCATTTCACAGCTTCAAACACTTAAAAATCATTTTGCAACAATCCGTAATCGTTGACCAGCACAACACCAAAACTTCGCAATCATCTAACCATAACAAACCACCACTTGAAGCATGATTCAACTGTCAAATGCCCCTCACAAATCTCATAAACCATCATTGACCGGTCACCATCGCAAACCACCTCAGTTTTAACATCACTGGCTATTTCATCCCCACCATTCACCATCATCATGAATGTGATCACTAACCATCACCTCTGGTGCCAGCACTGACTTAGTCGACCATCACTAACCACCACTGGTGCCACCACTAAGCCTTGTCAGTTCACCATAGCCACCACTGGTGCCAGCACTGAAAAACCCTCGTTGCTTACCCCACCAGGTCTCAGCCCGCCGCCTACGTCGTACCAGCTCTCACAGACCGACCCTTCACTGCCTGCGGTAGGAGGGGCCGGGGTTGATGGTGGCACCAGCGCTTATGGTGACTCAAATGGGGGGCTACTAACCAGGGTTATTAATGGAGTTTATTAGTGACTCAAATAGGTTACTCACCAGTGGCACCAGGGTTTCTTGAAATGGGGGTACCACCATCCAGGCTATGAACCATTCACATTTTTTTTAACCATTACCCGTTAATTATAGATAACTCTGTGGATCATCAGTTGTTAATCATTAGCCAATGGTTCGATATTTAAATTACGTTCAGACTTGTTACATCTTGTTACAAATACGTGTAGCCTGAGGTTGATGATGTTTATTAATCACTAGTATGATTTTGCAGGGAACAATAACAAGCATAAACAGGGAATATAATGTAAATAATGATGAGGTTTGTCAAAAAGGTCAAGTGTGATGAATCGTTGGTCAATCTGTGCTTCCCTGCGAAACTCGTCGACTCTACTAGACTTTCAACTATTGGCTCTATGCCTTCGCCCGCAACTGTCCGAGGTTGTATCCCACTAATGCCATACGTCCATTGTGCCCTTTGACACGTGCCCCGCCATCACCACTTCGATGGGTATAAGGGATACGTAGCTGCCACATAGCACTGACTACTGCATTGGTACTCAAAGTTCAGCAACCCAAATTTGAAAAAAACTACCAATTCATGAGGCAAAGTTAAGGATGACCTATCATTTTCTTGTCTTAATTGGGTTATATGCGGCCAAAACTGGATTATATATTTGATTGGTGACTATCAAATTTAACAATCTATCACTGTCAATCATCACTAACCATAGTTTCCGCCCTTCCTAACCATCAACCACTACCATTTGGTTAGAACCCTCCTGGTAGCTCCAGCTGGCTGCCCCCTTGAAAGCACCTTTAAAAGGCCACCACTGGATGCCGCTGGCTCCTGGCCTCGCCCCCTCCCAACCAGCAACCATTAGTTAACTTGGTGGCTCTTAGATCCCTTGCTTAAAAGTCTAACTTTTAGTGGCTATATGGTAAATCAATCATATCGCAAAAAGCCTAAAAAGCTAAGGTAGTAGCTGTAATCCACCCAGTTAAGCATCATCAAACCGATTTCAGAGCCCCACTTCGCCTCGGGTGGGTACTCCGTCCAGCGTTGCCGCGGATTCACACCACCGGCGATGTCCTCAACGGGGAGACCACAGGAGGTGCCCTGCCCACCACCCTGGTAGAGTTCACTGACCATGGTTCGTGGTGGTTCATGATGATTGATCAACCATTGATGAAATCAATGAAGGATGATTAACATAAACCATCAATGGTTGATCATCAATCAAATTGATGCTTCATAATGGTTAATCAATGGTTGATAATCAAATTTATGGTTAATGATGCTTATCAATCATGGCTACTGAGTGTCGTTTCTGGTTGCATGGTGCCACTGGCTTGGCGTTTCCAGCAATCCCCGTGACTTCGCGGCTTCATCAACAGCTTCACATGTCGACCACAAGACCAACGCTGTGATTTCCTTCATCCATAGATCCCAAAGCATACCATGTTATAGATCCCATCATCCTTCAACCATGTTCAAGCTATGATCCCTACATCTCCCTATCCATCGTAACCCCAACATGGTACTAAAGCCCTCCATAACTCCCCTATAACTGGGGACCAACCCCATCTCGGTTCTCGCTGGGTGTCTCTTCCTGACCAGTTTTTGAGATGGCTATGAGCTGCTCCCATCCACCGTCGCTGCCACGGAAACCACGACGTGGTGTCCAAGTTCAAACGCAGCACCCTGCCTCGCTGATGGCATTCAGAGACTCTGTGAAGGTGGACAGGTTCCTGACGGGAAAAGCGGTCAGTGGTTGATGCTTGGTTGACAGGTCACTGGATGGTTTATTAGAGATTGTAGTAGGATGGCTCAACCAACCATCAACCATCAACCAACCATGGTTTATTAAAGGTTATAATAGGTAGCACTGTTGATGGTTGGTTATAATAGGATGGCTAATTGAGGACAAAGGTTAAGCTGGTGCTGGGTAAGGAGAATTGTTAAAAAGCTAGTGAATCAGAAGTGGTTGGTGGTGAGTTGATGGTGAACATGATGAGGCTGATGATGGCTAAATAGCGTTTAGCAGTTTAATTATGGTTCTTAATGGTCGGGTAACGATTATAAACAGTAATCAATCAAATTCAAATGGCTTCCTAAAGGTTAATAGGATTGTTAATGATGGAAAATTAACGTTTGATCAATGATTCGTAATGATTAGCAATGGTTCATTGATGGTTGATTCAATCATGACTGAGCATCCGCTATGGTTGATTGATGGTGGACTGTTGGCTGATTGCTGCTACTGATGTTTGACCAAAGCGGTTCTTGATGGTTGGTAACGGCTTATTGACGCTGATTTAATGCTTAATGTGAAGGTTGGCCAATGGTTGATGATTGCTTCATTACGGTTCAAAACAGTTATAGACACTAAAAATGGTCCATCGAAGCCAATCATCACCCGTACATCATGCACTCAATGACGGTTTACCACTCAAAACAACCAAAATTATGACTTTTCTGATGCGGCACTCTTCCCCATACCCACATGGCTGTTCTATGACTCTAATACTGGCTGCTTTATGATCAAACAAATGATGCGTTCAAGGGTTCCGTGTTGTGAACCTTAACGATCCTCAAGACTCTATCAACCATTGTCACTCTATGCTTTCATATTGGACATCTTGTTTTACATAATTTGTTTTACATATTTGGCATCTTGCTTTGATTCTTTGGTATCTCGCTTGTATCTTGTTTTGTATCGTGTTGCTATACTTTGTATCTTGCTTTATTAGTGGTCAATAGTGGTCAACTTCCACTCACATTTAAACGTTTACTTTGTGCCGCAAATAATTAACAGAAACTAAGGTGCGACTGTCAGTGAAGGACTGCCAAACCAACTACCCCGGCGTCAACGTGTACACTAGGAACACTGCCACAGTCATAATCCAGCTGAGTTTTGACAAGTGTTTCGTGTTGCTGCTTGAACTCCATCACTGCCAGCTGTAACCACGCCCTGCGTTTCGCAAACCTGCCTGATCCTTTCCGCATTATCCACCCAAGACTTGAAATTGCAAATCTTCGGATTCGCAGCGCTCCCAAGCACGGGATTCGCACCGATGTCCACAGGTGGGTAGCCGGGTTGAAAGAAATGGGCTGCAATCATCCTGGAAGGTCCTAGGCAGTGTGCAGCTGGGCTTCCGGGATCGGTCCACAAGTAGCGCCCCCCGTTGTGTCGGCCGCAGCTGATCGTTGAGCTGCTTAGCCCGTGCCCGAGCTGACAGTGAAGCGGTGGCTTCAACGCCGGGGGCATTTCCACACTGTCACCGATCACATCCAAGGTCGACAGTTGCTGGGCGTCACCAGCTCGCCGCTCGCCTGACCGGATGTGTTCCGGCTGTCAAGATGGAGTGGCTCAGCAGCTTGGCTTTCTGAGTGGCTCTGCTTTCATATGTTTTTTGATAATGTCATGCCTGATTTTCTGGAGGTTCTCAACATCAAGTACTAAAACCAATAGTGAGGAAAGAGCCGCCCTTATTGCTGACACAAGTTGTAACACAGAATGAGCGGCTCAGTCTCATCTGCCAACTTGGCCGAAACTTTCGGCCAGTACATGGTTTCTCAGAATCGGGGACCCCCGAATCATCCATGATTAAGCATTTATAAAATAATAAACCAACCATTGAGCAGTGGGTCAGTTCACCCCGTACCCCTGGTTCCCCTATCATTCACCAGGCTGTTTTCCCTATGAAATTGTTGGTGAACTTATCCCCCGTTAGTTGGTTGGTTAACTGCTTGACCCAGCTCGCCATTTTGAGGAACCACCAGCCATGGATCATCATGCTACACGACTCTCCAGCTTCGCCTCCTGGAACCGTAGCCGTCAACCCGCTACCGACCCGGCTGCTCCGCCGCGTTGCTCCGAACCTCTGAGCCGCCGTGGAAAGAAGCGCTGCGCTCTGCTGCGCCTGTGGCAGCTCATGCTATGCACCGAAGATCATTGGTGAAGAAGAGGTTTACCATTGGTTAATATCATTAATCCTTGGTTAATGTTGGTTAGTTGATGGTTAATGTTGGTTAAATCATTAATTGGTTGAAAATCATTGGTGAAGAAAAGGTTGTTGTTTGTTCTAATCAATAATCAATGAAACATGGTGATTAATCTGGTGATGAAACAACAAAATTAATAATCATGTTCATGTTTGTTGATTCAATTATGATAACAATTATCATTAACCTGGTTGTTTTATTATCAGTGTCTTGCACCAAAGATCATTTATTATAACCTGGTGATTAATTGGTTGAAAATCATTGGTGAAAAACAGTCAGGTTGTTGTTTCTAATTAACCTGGTGATTAAACAACAAGCTGACTGATTGAATAGGTTTACCTGGTGATCAACCTTGAGTTATCAATCATGGTTGCTGTTTGTTTCTGGTAGGCTGACCATTACTGAGAAAGTGATTGATCAGATTTATCTGATTAGTTGGCACTGATTTGTTTCTAGTGGTTATGTAATTAATGTGATTGATGTTGACCATGCTTGATTGTTGCTGGTAGGTTGACCATGATTGAGGTGATTGATGTCATTCATCTGGTGAATTGTCTCAGTAGTGGTTGATAATGATTGATAAATGGTGAAGAATGGTTTAGATGTGTTCCAATGGTTCAGAAGAAGGGTTGATAGTGGATGATCATGATCGGTGAAACGATATGCTGTGTGATGTGCTTACTATAAAAATGGTTGTGACTGTTTGGCCATTGATCAGGTCAAGCGATGGATCATCAGGGGGGATCGATGGTTAGGAATGGTCAATCATGGTGAATCCTGAGAATCATCACAAAGAATATGGAATAATAAAAGCATGTTCTGCTATACAATGATTCATAACAATGAATCATCAGTCATACTGTACTGATTATTTCTTTTTGATGATAATTTGCAATAACTGACGATGACTATCATTGATAATCATTGATGAGTGTTAACAAAAAATGTTGCCACATTGGTCATTAAAACAGTCCAAGCAATTACACACCTGTGATCATTGGATATCTATGACCATCTCTGGACGAGGAACTACTTCAAATACTAAGTGAGTCATCGTGAATGCTTGGCTGAAACAATGTTGCCAAGCAGCTCAAAGGTTGATGATCAAGTAGAGAACAGGGCCATAAAACCTGCCCAAAGTCTATCGGTCAAAGCTCGATCTGTTGGTCGTGCAACCTCGGGCCACAATTTCGACACGGGTAACATCGATGGTATTTACTATGCTAATCTGCTAATCTTGCGAATTCTTTGAGCAATAAGCAGTACTTCTAGTTGCTACTACTGCTGCTACTACTACTCCTACTCCCACTCCGACTCCGACTCCTACTCCCACTCCTACTCCCCCTAGTACTCCTACTCCTACTCCTACTCCGAGTACAGCTACTGCTAATGCTACTGCTGCTACCACTACCACTATTCTGACTCCTTGTTGAGACCAATCAAAGCCCAATGGAAACCAGCAACAATCCAGTGATTCAAAATTGCAGAGCCCAGTTGATCAACCAACAATTGATACCATCAATAGCAGTTACATCTCCAATTGCTCGTCATCAAACGTTCCAACAATACTAATTCGAGATCCATCCGTTTCTTCTTGATGGGATCATGAGCACTGACAAATTCATGATGGTTCATCAAGAGCTGCATGTACCACGTGGGTTAAAACCCTGTACCCCTGATGAACATCTAATGAAATGACCAAACTAGTCTTTGTTGTTGGCATGTTCCTAAATCTTGTGTTGGCTGCTAAAATTGACCCCTATCATAGCCATATTAGTTGAAAAAAATCCTATCATTGTTGTTGTTCATCATCCCCTATTCTCAACCAGTAAATAGCAAATCAGCCACTAGTTATCCAAACAGGTTTCATGAAGAAATACCAACGAAGCATTATTCACCAACCATTAGCTAGTTTGTGTTTTGATTGGCGAAACACTTTTTGTGGGTGCCAAGCCATATTAGTTTTTCAGGATTTTTCATGACATGATTCACATGAGTGTTTCTCAAACTAGGGGACCCTCCAAATCATCCAATACCAACCATAATTATCAGTCTAGCAAAATCAGTAAACCGTCCACTTTGGGGGTTCTCTATGGCTTAAGGAACCAACGCATTACTAAGCATGATTGATACCCAGAAAGCCACATCCTCCATACCACAACGGAACCCGCAGGACATGCCAAGTCGGAGACTGAAAAAAGCCAACAGCGGTGACGACGCTGCAAGGTGGTGCCCACTTAGATCAGTTGATCAGCTCGAGTCGCCTCCACGAGGCCGGTAGTTCCCCTATCATTTCCTACCCCCACTGAATCCTAGGTAGTCCTGGTACTCACTTATAGTCACCCTAGTTTCTCGTAGCTACCCTAGTCATACCCTAGTTCATCATAGCCTGTTACCCGGCTCCTATCCTGGTTATAGCCAGTAGTGACAGCCAGTAGTTATGCT
Source organism: Symbiodinium kawagutii (assembly GCA_009767595.1). Taxonomy (NCBI): domain Eukaryota; class Dinophyceae; order Suessiales; family Symbiodiniaceae; genus Symbiodinium; species Symbiodinium kawagutii. Next base: position 360,142 of record VSDK01006584.1, on the reverse strand, counting down.
CGTGGGTTACCCAGCTGTTCCCTTCACCAACTCACCGCTGGGGGCGACCGATGACCCCCTGACCTTCATGACACGGTCCAACTCCCGTCGCTCCGCGGCGAGCTCTTCACCTCGATGATTTCCGGCCACGACTCTTCTTGGGACATGGTGGATCAGTGGATCCTTTAGAGAAGCTAAATGGCAAGATCATGGTTCATAGTGGGTAGTAATGGGTAACAATGGTTGATAATGATGGTTAGTAGTGGATCTTTGAAGTGAAATGTCGGTGAACGTAAGCTGAAACTGATACGTTTTGATGGTGTAGCAGTTGATGGCCATGAATCAAGTTGATCAATGATTGGCCAGCTGTGGACGATTAAACGCTGATGGTTGAAACGTTGTTCATGGTGATTTACCACTGCGCAGCAATGCAGCTGTAACTTGTGGTTTCAACGTTGGCGTCTCGCATATTGCTCCACAGCTCCCCGCCCCGGTCATGGACAGTGCTGCATCCCAAACTCATGGATCCAAGTCGCTAGCATAATGCAACAACCCACATCCCAAATCATTTTCGTTACCTGAATGGTAGATTATCAAATTGTTGGTAGATTTTATATTCCATCCAAAATTTGATACCTAACCTTCCTTCCATCAATGGTAGGTTATCTATTTTTGTTGGCAGTTTCAGAGTTGCAATCATATCAGTTTGTACATACTTGTACATTCTAAACTCAAACCTCACTCGTAGCTCCATAGTTGATCATATTTGGTGATTTCTCAAAATAGGGGTACCCCTAAATCATCAATATTGATCATTTGCAAGTAGTACACCAACCACATTGGGGGTTCTTTAATTTGAGAAACCACCATATCCATTAACATCAAGCTATGTGCCACCGGTTAGTTGCTCACCCAGGTGCCAGAAACCATCGCCACTGGGGGCCCGTTGGTATACTGTTTTCTGTGGCTCTACTTGGATGATCATCCCACTCAGTAACTGGTCAGTATCCATGGCAAGTAACAACCCTAAGGGGATCATATCATTGCTAAATAGGTCACTAAGCATGACTACCAACCACTTCGGTAGCTTCTGACTGGAGCTTCTGACTGGTAGCATGGCCTTGGTTGCACCCTATGAAGTAGCTACCCCAAACCAACCATGGTCACCAACCAGTTCCGAAGCAGGACGATGACCCAAGTAGTGTCGCCATGCAGGGTCCGTTGCGCGGCTCGCCCGAAGTGACTGGCTTTGTCTTCGAAGTTCTGCAGCTGTTTCCTGCGACGCGCGGCTGGTCGAGGATCCAAGGGATGACGACTCACCGACATGAAAATCCACGATTTGGTGGTTTCTCAAGCCATAGGAACCCCAAAAATGGTTGTTTTATTATCATAAATGGTTGATAACTAGATGATTTGGGGGTTCCCCTATTTTGAGAAACCATCATTTATGGTTGGATTCACCCTCTAGAACTGACGATTTTCAGGGCAAGCAGGAAAGTTTGCTGTAAGAAATGACCTGGAAGATCATGCATGGAGAATCATGTCAATGTGCTTTTTCTGAAATTTCTGGTGAATAATTACGGCCAGTGGCACTTCGTCAGCATAAATCTAAAAGATATTTCTTAAGGCTCATTTGTTGGTGACAATATTCCCAAGAAATACAAGGGTGAGTCGAACACCAAAAACATGGCTGAGAGGTTCCAGTAGATCAATAATTCTATATTTACCTGTCTGTCTATCTATCTATATACTAGTAGGTGAATATATATGCACACGTCCACACACAGGCGTGAACTTGGGGTTGTAACTGATGTTGCAGCTGCCCAAACTCCGCTAGGCCGATGGCGAACTGGTTAGCAGTGGCCGGTGGCCGGTGGCACACTGGTCAAGCATCACTCCCACTCAGTTGCAATCCCTACAACGATCGTTGTAACTGGACTATAGCCACTGTTACCCCTATCAGGCAGCTGAACTCACCCCCATCATAAACATGGTTACCAGGCTGCTACCAGTTGCCAACTGACGATGCAACTGGCGACGCACATCCAAGTACAATGGTCGCTCAAAAGCTGCACAGAGTTTTTTTTGCGTGTGCCGACCGGGTTCTACTCCTGCAACCCAGCACCCCCGGTTTTTTCACTTGCAGCCAACATCTGAACGAAATCCGAGATTCATGTCTTTCATGTCCTGAATTGCTCGGCTACCCTCCATTCGAAGCTGATTATTTGGCATAGAAGCGATGGTTTGAGTAATACCAACTGTGGGCATACCCATGTGGATCATCCAGTACCAGCAGGATAGCACTGACAAAATGCCACATCACCTGCAATTGATGGAATCCCGAAAGATGGAACAGTGGAGGGACTAACTTTTCAGCATTTATAATTGACAACTATTGACCACTACTTTTAGCAACTCTTCACCACAAAGTATGAATTTTCACCACCATATCCTAGGTCCTAGTTCCGACTATGATCCACTACTAGTAACAACTACGACCCACTACTAGGAACAACTATGACCCACCAAAAATTAACAACTACTAAGTATAAACATCATTGATGAGTGAATCAGTAGCAAAGAGTGTGGGCTAAGTCTTTGAACCTTCCTCATTGACACGCTCCAGTTCTCGCGTGCAATTTTTCGCGACAGTTCAATGGCTTGGTGGTGTTCCAGAATTCAGGGCCATTCTAGATACCCTCTGGCGATCGTTCACAGTTGGCTGGCTGGATAATCCACCAATACACTTGCTTTCCCAGGGCATCCCTATAAAATTTGATAATTTTCCATGATTTTCCTATGGTTTTCCTATGGTTTACTCATGGTTTCCCTATAACTGTGAGACCACTGGAGTGTCCCCAGCTGGGTCAGTTCCAACATCAATGACTCGCCGATGGTCAGCGGCTTGCTATGGCCTTATGATCAGATCATCAGTTGTTGGACATAATTTGATGGTTTCTCAAAATATGGGACCCAAAAAATGGTTGGTTAACTACTATAAATGGTTAATGATGGATGATTTGGGGGTACCCCTATTTTGAGAAACCACCATTTCTACTAAGTGGAAATCATATGATCCATCCGGGTCCATTCGATTAAAAAATGGAAATCATATGGAATAATGATTACTGCAAATGTCTGATTGCCAACATTATCGTTGCAACACAATCATTCGCCTATGGATGTCGTCGATGTTGCTGCAAGTGTTGAGCGGAAGGACAACAATTCCCAGTCCCGAGGAAAGAGCACGGTTTGCACTGTTTCAGCAACAGGCTACCCAAGCCCTTGTCAGCTACCCAAGCCCTTGCCAACAACAAGGGTAGCAAGTATCCCGGGGTTACTCAGCGATTGGCAGACTTGATATGACAAAAAATAGATGGCCAAACTGTTGGTTGAAGACCACTGCGATGTTCCTTTGTCAAATTCAAACCAAGCATGTTTCGAGGACCACATATCATTTCATGACATGAGAGATACGGGCTCTTCCACAAATCGAGCAACGAAACTAGACCAGCAATATTCATCATCAGCAAGCACGAGTCAACCATCATTGACCATCAATAATCGTCATTGTCATTAGTTTACCTTCATTAATTGACCATCATAAACCATCATTACTCGATCAATTAACCATTAGTTAACCATCATATAAGATTAAGCATCATTAGCCCTCATCAAGCCGCGTCAACTCATCATCCTATCCGAAAACTTCACTGCTCACGCGGGACCGGGACGTGCCCAGGGATAGGATTTGGCTGCAGGCTGCCGAACGTCGACTCCCGGCATTCGGTGCCGCAGCTGTGCCTGACCACTACGAGAACTCGCTCCGATTTCGTCGATCCAACTAGTCACGGGACCAGGGATCCACAGCCAACACATAGCAGTTGCGTCTTTGTTCTAACAAAGGTCAAAGATATTATAAGATATTCATGTGGTGATTTCTCAACTTAAGGTATCTCGAGTTATCGAGGTATCGTCCATTTTATTGACCATTTATAGTACCAAACCAAGCATAGCTTGAGAGTTCCCCCAGGATTAGGAAACCTCATGAAACCTCTATGTCTGTAAGAAAACCCACATTCGCCGTAGAGATGGTGGCAGTTGCCAAGCCGAGTATGCGCGGGCGCTGGTTGGTGGGGCGAACAACCACCCTGTCACGACAAATATGCAAAGGTCAACCAACCAACCATTTGTTAATACTTGGTCATATGAGTCATATGGGCTTTCTTAGAAACGGGGTACTCCAGTTATCCCCAGTTATCATCCTTTATAGAAAGCATTTACAGAAATGGACCAACCACAACTTTGGGGTATCCCTATGACTTGAGAAACCACCAGCATGGTTGGTCATAAATTGCCGTGAACAGCTGCTCAGGATTGCTGGTTGGCGAGTAATGATGGGCTCATGGTGACGCGTAGATCGCCCGGTGGAGAACCCTGAGAAGGATCAATGGATGCCTCTGTGATTCCAAGCTGATTACCCTTGCCGATTAGTTGGGCCCTCTGTTGTTCCCCAAGCCGTTCGGCAGATCCACAATCCACGGCATAGTTTCTTCTAAACCCCATGAAACCAAACCCCCTAAGCACCAGTTCATGTCATCATTGTAGTTTTTCTGTTTTTCTTGGCGGCTTTTAGATCCCTTGCAAACACTTAAATCTTTGATGGGTATGGCAAACTCATCCCAAAAACACTAAAAATACAACTTAGTGTCTGTAACGGCAACTCATCTAATCCTAAAAACACTAAACATCTGAGTTAGGTTTGAACTTAACGCTCAATCATTGACGGTTAATAAGATATCCAATGGTTAACAAGCTCAAAAATCCAGTCTGTAAACCAACAAGTGTTTTTGAGCGGGACAACTGGCATTTATACACACGAAGAGCTGACGTCATGCAGATCTTCTTCCATTAAAACCATCGCGGAATGGCCACGGGAAGGGGGCAGACCTGGCACCCTCCTGAAAGGACACCAGGGCTCACAAGCACAGGTCTGACCAAGCCAATAAGATCGGTAACGATCATGTAGGCTCACTGTGTAGCTAATTTAATACAGCTATATGTAAATGTAATATATACATATATAAAGATAAAGAAGATATTATATATATATATATATAAATATCGGATCAAGAACCAATAGGTACATCAGACCAAGAACCAAGTCAGACCAAGAACCAATGGGTACATCAGACCAAGAACCAATTCAAACCAAGAACCAATGGGTACATCAGACCAAGAACCAATTCAAACCAAGAACCAATGGGTACATCAGACCAATTACATCCAATTTGAATCCAACTACGTTCAATGATACATGCACATAAATATATACATATATAGATAATTATATAACGCTATAGATATAAATATAGATGTAGATATAGATACAAACATAGATATAGCAATGTATATATATATATAAATAGATATAGATATCGTCGTTTCTCAAAGTAGCCAAAGTAGGGGTACCCCCAAATCATCCAGTTTCAACCACTATAATTATATGCCAAACATCGTTCGGGTCCCCAAGACCAGGCAAAAAAGTGACCACAAATACTTGATGATCATCCCAGTGATCAAGGTAAACCACGGTTGCTTCACGTTGCTTCGAAGAGCTCAAGGAAGCAAACTCAATAAAAAGGGATGATTTGGGGGTCAACTAAAAAGGGATGACTTGGGGGTCCCCTATTTTCAGAAACATCCAAATGACAGAAAAATGGTCCTAGAAATATCAGCGAAGAAATACAAGAATGGTGTGCACAACGCAGCCACAACAATTAATGAACCAGAACAGAAAATGTCGACTTACATCAGCAAATATGACCGGTTGGCGGTTGAACCACGGCTATGAAAAATATGCTAGTCAACCAACAATTGGGATGATAAATGTGTGAATCAAACCACCAACCAGATTAGTACATATTCCTATCCAACCAGAGCTGAGAAGATCACCTAACAGTGGCAAACAAACACATTGTCAGATCTGATTGGTTAGTAACATGCTATCCTACCATGTTACTAACCAATCTAATTGGTTACTAACCAGCGGAACGACGTATCCAACGCGTTGACCCTTCAAACAGCTCCAGCCAACTCCCATGGATGACCTCGCGCCGGAGCAGTGCCCCCTTCTGCCATCGATGAATTACTCAACGGCCAGGCCAGCGGCTCGCCAGGTGCGTACGAAACCACGCCCCGCGCGGTGACTTCAACACAAGTGACATTGATAACGAGGCATCCACGACGACTAGCTGAACCAGGAGTCAGTGACTAATCGTTGACGAAAAATGGTAGCAATGAGTACCTAGTAATAAACTATATACATAAAGGATTTATGAAATATTATGAAGGTTTTTACTCTTCAATGGTTTATTGCAATTGAGTGTTTCGAAACAGTCGTCAACTTGGGGTACCCCTCAATTATCATAAAGAGATAAACCTTTCGAAGCAATACACCAAGCATTTTTGGGGTCCCCCATTTTAAGATAACCCCCAAGCGGTTAAAGAATCATGAGCCAATCGGCAGGATGTACGGAGACCTCCGACCGCGTGTTCACAAGCAGTGGCCCTGTGGAATGATTCGTTGGTGATCAGCCATGTAGCTTGAACATCGCACATGAATCACATCTAAGCACCATGCAAAGTCACGAGGAAGCAAGCTAAACTACTGGTGGATGTGCCATGGCTGGGTCCCCCAGAAGGTGATGCCTCCCAGACACGCTTGTCCGGGTCAAAAACGGTCAAGTCCAACTCAACTCACTAATCATCATCCTTGCTTGCGTAATCGAAACATTTAAGCGTTTGTGAAAATTCAAACTTGATATCATATTGAGCCACCGCAAAGCATTTACAAGCAGCGGTTGACGGTATTATGGGCCAGGGTTCTCCAAGCTTCAGAATTGCAACTCCAGCGGTCTAACTCCTAGCGGCTCGTATCTACCCATGCACCAGGACCACAGCAGGTAGGGCTTATGCCTCGATCAAGCATGGCAGGATAGCAGCAGAAAAGGCCGCAGTATTGGCGAGCCATTTCAATCACAAAAGAATGCTTAATTGAGAACAAATCTCGCCATAATTCAAGCATTCAGTGTTTGAACCCAGGAAAAGTAAGAAGGAACCTGGAAAATGGCGGAATATGCATATACATGCTTGACAAAAGGGGGACAAGCTCGAAACGACGAACGTGGGCCATGCAAAACACATTTGTGGACAAATTCTGCTCAATCCACTCGCTAAACCCACACAGTTTGTATACATGGAGCACATTGGTTATTTGTTGACGCGAATGATGGCTTGAAATCCCATGCCCTTGACCATTCCGGCCACTTTCTGGGATATTCACCCCTGGTTACCTCCAACTTCTGAAAGCTCAGGTAGATTGTTGGATGTCTTTCATAGCCACTGCATTTATTTTCGGCTGCTCCGTCAACAAGAACCATCCATCATGTTTTCCCAAACTCAAATGAGGAAACTCGGGCTCAGTATCATCGTTGGTAGAAAAGTGTTCTCTTGTCCCAGATTGTTGTGACAAAGTATCACAAAAAAACACCATCATCACCATCATCATCACCATCATCATCACCAACATCACCACCAACATCACCATCATCATCAACCCCGATCCTCAACCAAGGCAACATTTTGGGAACATCCAAAAACGCAAACTGTGCAGTGAGGGTTTCAGCTGAACCTTCTGGCTGATCCATCCCTTCTGTGGTCAACCTTTTCGAGTTTGTGGCAAGCTGCTGAGCCTCGAGTGCAGCGAAAGGGAATTTCCAATCCCAGCCCTGAGGAAAACATGGCACCTGGGTACCACGTTTACAGATCTGTGTGATTCTACCGTTTATGAGCAACAACTGGGTTGAACAACCTTTGGTTCGTGGACATTGTTAGCTGCTGCTGATAAATAACTCAAAAGATCAACCGCAAGCAGCTAACAGTACCAATAAACGTCAAATGGGGTAACTGATTCACCAGCCAAGCGATTTTGGGATTTCAGGGATTGAACCATTGGGCCCTCCTGTGCCCTCCCTCGCTTGAAGATATGCCACACAAAATATGCAGCTGATAGATATGGAAAACAAAGTGATTGAACTCAGGTGTATAGATATGGTGTCTCTGAAATGGGGGTACCCCTAAATCATCGTTTATTAATCATGTAAATAATATAGCAACAAATCAACCATTTGTGGGTTTTTAAATGTCGAGAAGCCATCATATGGATACGCAAATAATCGAACCGGTCGGTCGGTCAACTATCCATGGGATCTCCAGAATAAACTTCAGGAACTGGATCTTTGCTGCCGAGACTTGTGGACGGAACCTGCGCGGATCATCTGCTCGACTGACCATGTTCTTAAGCAAAGTGACTGAAACCTTCGCCGTGAATCTGATCATTTCATGACTAGTTGGTGGTTGAACCACCCCCATGAAAATTACGCTGGTCAACCAAGCAACCACTTGTGAATACTAAAATGAAACATGTCAATCAAACCAGCTACCGAATGAAACTCGTTGGATGACCAGCCCCTAGATCAACGGGCAAACAATTGGTATGTTCCCTGTATTGTTGCGTGCTACCCCCGGTCAAAAGACATCATTCGCCAAAATCAATCAAAATTCAACAAAGGAATAAACTCCACATAGAAAAAACATATCATATCAAATCTGAAAACATTAATTTTCATGGTGACTATTGTTCCCTTGGTTGCCCATCACTTTTCATGGATAACTAGTCACCATCACTCAAACCAGTTGGTTGATGCTTGCCGGACTGCAAGTTCATGGGCCCATTCCGAAAATTCGCCGAATGTGCCATCTATGATTGCTCTGATATATCAAATAACATTACAGTATCAGTATACAACTCTGGTTGGTGGTTGAAGCACCCTTATGAACAATACGCGCAAGTCAACAAACCTATCATTTGTAAATACATTTGCGAAAATAGAAAACGTTACAATCGACCCACCAGTCAAAACTCTTACAGTAAGTAAATCTACCGTCCCTAAGCCATCATCACCGTCACCAATGATCCGCGCTCGGCTTTGCTATGTACACGCTGGCCGTGGCGTCGCAACGTCGGGGTGACACCTCGGACGGCCATGGGAGCATGGCCAATGGCATTGCCTTCAGCAGGTACAGCCAGATGACTAACAAATGCTTAACCCAATGACTCCTTCCTATGTTTAATGGCTAATTATTGGCAATTATCAACACTTGATTCTTGTTAATAATGCTTAGCAACGCCTGATGATGATTTCTTGTGCCGAAATCCAAAATCTTGGAAGGAAGCAGCAAAATGCCAAGGCTTGAGTGAAGGTCTTAATGATTTTGCCATCAGCAAACATCCATTTTTCAGCAGGGGTGACCTCTGCTTCATGCAAAGTGCAGAAGTGCACGGATTGGAAGGGCTTAGAAGGGCCCATGGCGGTTCTCATTCCCCTCACAAAAAGAACAACTTGGACGTCGTTTGCCTAACTTACTCTGGCAAAGAGTCTATTGATATTTCCAACAATAAACAAAGAGACAAAGCCAACAAAAAGTTGGTCGTAGCTACGAAATTCGACTTCATGTCTGTCATAGCTTGCCATGTAGTCAATACAAGCCAATGCAATCAACCAATCAGGCTCTTACCAATCAGGCTGTTACTTCCTGCAACCACACAGACCTTGGATATCTGCTGATCTTCCCAATGAACAGTAAAAATCACCAGAAATCAAGATCCGCTGTGTCCCTGAATGTTTCAAGGTGATCAACGGAAGCCGCTAGGGATGATCCTCGTAGCGTTTCATGGCATCCAGGCACCATCTGGGAGGCCCCAACACTGAACACGACTTGGAGGACTCAGGTCTCCGGCCTGCAATTGGAATTGGGTAACGGATGGGTAGCCAATTTGGCGAAGTCCTATATGGTGTACGGTGTATGGTTAATGATAAGTGATAATCACCAACAATGTTGGTCAAACAAGTACTGGACTATATAATAGGTGTTTCTAGTACAAATTAACTAACCATCGTTAACCAATGGTTCATGCTTAATAAAGCTGGGGATAATGAGCAACAATGATAAGGGATGTACCAACTGTAGATGGTGGTTTCTGAAAATAGGGTACTACCTAAAATGGTTGGTTTGCTAATGAACAATGACCAATATGGGAGGATTTGGGAGTACCCCTATTTTGAGAAACACCCATATGGTTTATGGTGAATTGCTAGCAGTTGTCAGCAGTTAATTATAGTTTACAATGGTCATGATGCCGATGATGTAAGGATTAATACTTAGACTCATTCATGCTGCAAAGTATGGCTCAAAATGTTTCCGTCAACGCATGGTTCAGGGAGGGGTGAAAAAGGTCAATGATAGTTTGTAATAGTCTGTTTACCAATTGTTGCTACTTGCAGTTTACAATTACAACCACCAGTAGATGATGGTTGATGGTGTTGTGATAGTTGACAATGGACTCAATGGTTTGTGGTGGTTTGTGGTACTTGAAGCTTGCCAACGGACCAACTACTCCTGGTTCTGGGGCGGAGACCACTATGATCCCCGAAAGTTTCCAAGGTGATTTTTTTCATCTTTGTCTAATATTGAAATATAGATTAGTAACTCCCCCCAAATAAAGTACGCCCAATCCCTGTTTGCAAAAATAACCCCCCTCAAAATAAAGTACGCCCAAATTTTTTGGGTAACCAAATCTGATGGAAAAATATCCTGAACCCTGTCCTAATTTTTCAAATTATTTCTAAGAATTACGCAGTTCATTTAGCAGTACTAAATTCATGATCCAAATGTTGGATGTTTGAAAAAGTTTTCAAGCCTCAATTAATCAATTTCTAATTTAAAACCCTATCCCGAAATTAAAAAACAGCCATCTCACAAAGGGGGTAGCCTTGAAGCCTGTGACCCTCTCAATAAAATGTTTGTTTTAACCCCCTAAATAAAGAAATAAAGTATCTTCATCTGATGGTCTCTAATCTTTGCAAATTATCTTTAACAATAGGCAATTCATTTAGCGATACTAAACTCATGATCCAGATGTTGGATGATTTCTGGTTTTAGTTATCCTTTACAATTGGCCAATTCATTTAGCAATATCAAATTCATGATCGAGATGTTGAAGATTTCCGGTTTTAATTATCCTTAACAATTAGCCAATTCATTTAGCAATACTAAAATCTCTTCCGGATATCCTGCCAATTGAATTTCTTATTCGTCAATTTAAACAATCGGATCCTCCCAACAATTGGATTTGCCAGTTTATTCAGGGGGTATTGAAAGAAGGGGGGGCAATTTAGATTTAAACATTAGTGGTTGATCATCTGGTCAAATTATTGGTGGAGTTATCATGCTAATCCCTCAGGTTTGCCCTCAGCATCAAGCTCTTCGCAGCCCGGATACCCCTCTTTCCCAACGAATCTTCACCACATCAACCAATCAATAACCATGATTGACCACCATTCAGCAGTTGTCAACCAGCATTCCCTTCGTTCTCAACCACTTGGATGTGCAGCTGGGGTGAGTTTACCGTGGTTAGTTGCACCCTATGAGCGGTAGCAGGGCACCCCAACCATAGCGAATCCCAGCCACCAGCCGCGGACACGGCACACCCAAGCTCCAACCACGGCTCACCTATCGCCGTGGAGTCCTGCGCTTTCGGAGAGCCTGACACGGCGACGCTCACCCTGTGTGACGGGTAGATCTCACCCAACGGGGTTACGGTAGGTATAACCGTTATGGGTGATAACTATAATGGGCCAATAGGGGGTAATGGTTATAACTATCATAGGGTTTAATAACCCATAACTAAAAAAGACAAATCATCAACCATAGTGGTTCATGATGGTTAATGATGGTAAATAGTAGTTCGCTGTGGTTGATAATGAGGGAGAATCACTAGGAATGATGGTTCAACAGCTACGAGTCATGAGCCTGAGCGTTTCTCAAGTTATGAACTTGGGGTACCCCCAAGCATCCTTGATCTTGCTAGCTTAACTGGATCCCTTGCCAAAACCCAAACGGCTTTAGTGGCGAAAAATGGTAAATCAATCACATCCCAAAAAGTCGAACAAAAGCTAGCCGGTAGTAGCTGTAATCCACCCAGCTATATCAATCAATTTCATTCAATTTCAGAAATAAACCGACCATTTTTTGGGTCCCTTTCCCTATGGCTTGAGAAACCACCATATAAACTTGGCTCATGCCTTGACCAAGTTTATGAGTTCTACGGCTAGGCCCTGCAACAACTCCCCCAAATATATTCATGAACCAACTTACAGATGGTACAAATACGTCTTCTCCTAGTCCCAGTTAGACTAACGGGTGGTTAACTCTCCCAAAGTTGGTCCAACTAGCTTTGTCTGTGTGGTGCAACCGGTCCAACTCCGACAGATACGTCTTCTCTGTCATGCTTTTGGGACATGGATGTTAAATTCTGAGAAGTATCTACAGGATTCTACAGGTATATCAATTATTAGATGATAGGTGTTGCAGTTCCCTTCTATTTAGCATAGTGGTCATTATAAGAATTTCTATGGTCGAACCCACTGTCATCATCATGTCTTTCTGAAGTGGTTGAGGAACTGTTCCTGCTGGTTTTTACCAGCCCAAGAAAGTTGATTCTCATAAGAACGAAATTGGCTTCAGCAAATGGATGGCAAGTATTGCCACAGTTCTGTAGCATCACGTGATGTTGTAAGGCAATCATGCCTTCTTTCAAGCTCTCAATGCGACCAGTGTCATACAGTTCCCTGGCAAAAAGTAAATGAGAAATACATCATTCAACAGTAACACGGAAACCTTTGCTCGCAACTCCAAATCACATAACAACGCAACTAAACCGGGACCATTGAACAACAACAGCTGAATTGACCATCAACCATAACCATTTAGCGAACCATCTACCATAACCACAACCATTTACCATAACTACCATTTGGTCACACCACTCCTAGTAGCTCCTGGCCTTGCCCCCCAACGGCCCGCACTGGATACCCCAGCAGCTCCTCATCTCAACCAACAGCTAGGATTCAGTGTCGCTAGCCTGGCTGGAACCTTAACTCATCATCAAAATGCCAATAAATAAAACATTTTGGTGGGTACTAACCAGGGAACAGGTGGTTTGTTAAGGTTCATGGTGGTTAGTTACAGGCTCATGGTTTAAAACCTTAACATAGGTACACCAGTTCCCTGGATGGTTCATTAAGGTTCATGGTTACTACGCAGGGAACTGGTGTACCTATTGTTTATCCCTGTTGGTTACTAACAGTAAACCTTTTGGTTTATCCCGGTTGGTTACAGTGCTGGACAGCCATAAACCAACAAATCTGCTCTCCCGTCCAGGGAATCCACTGCGCGAATGGCGCTTTCTGGTAGCACTGGGCTTCCAGGCAGAAGAATCCTCCGTAGGAAGAACCTGCCAGGGGTTTGAATGAATCGTGTTGAAGAAAGGTTGATTCACCGTGGAACTTAAGGGTTGGGAGTGGTTTCATGATGGCTGATGATGTTGAATAATGGTCAAGCAATGGTTTATGATGGTTAATCATGGTTTACAATTGTGAATCATGATTGTAAACTATGGTTACAGTAATAATGTCCAATAAATGGTTAATCATGGATGTTTATGATAAACACTGGTTAGTGTTGGTTAGTGATGATTCTGGTTAACAATGATGACGAATGCTTTGTAGTGGTGAATAACGGTGGCACCAAACGAAAATTGCATTTTTATAGTGAAAATGTGGACTATCATTGATGAACATTAAATAGTGTTAACCAGTTGAAGTAGTCATCAATGACCATCGAATATTATTGACCATTCCAAACCACATGAAGCAACCCGGTTAGGGGATTGCTATGTCACGAAAAGGGCAAGTTTGCCGCAAACCACAGGCGCATCCCTCGTCAGCCTCATCACTGACCGCAGTTGTGGCCATCAGCGTTGAAAATTATGTCTAGTCGTGGCTGGTAATCGAGGACGGTGACACTCTGGTAAATTAACATGGCAATGCAGAATCCACCATAAATGGATGATTTCCCAGGGTTTCTAAAATGTGGATTTTCCATTTGCTATGTTAGTTTACCAGAGTGTAAAGGTGGTTGATTGTGATGGTAAATAAGTAGCTTTGCCGTGAGAAGAAAAGCATTGTGAAACAAATTGTAATATATGGGTGATTCTCAAAATAGGGAACTCCACAAATGGCTGGTTTATTGCTATACATATTGAATATTGGATGATTTCGGGGTACCCTCCTTTTAAGAAACTACCACATATGTATACATATTTGTTTGATGAGACCTGGAGGACCTAAAGGTTTTGAAAGAAATATACAGTGGAAGCTACATGCAGACACATGGTGGAGCGTAATGACAAGCCCGATTCGAGACCGACCATTGAACTGGCCACTGCTTGTATTTCCTGTGACTGCTACACCAAGCAGTATCACCCCCAAACTTGCCAATTAAGAGCAGTTTGTGATTGCAAATTCTTGGGAACTGTAATCTTATTGTAATCTTCACTTATATACTTTTTGTATGGATATTAAGATGTATTGAGATATAAGATCTTGCCTATTGGTCTTGCCCTTACAAACCCCATCTTGATTATCGGCATTATCCATTCAATTGGTTGGTTGTAACCCCTAAAAACAATTTTCTTACCGTTCCTCATCGCTTGCACCATGGTTTTGTAGGTCCATTTGCCAATAAAACCACTACAATTAAAACCTTCGCACACCGTCGGAATCAACCGTTGGTTACCATGGAAGATCCAGCTCTTCATATATAGCCCCCTACCTTTAAATGTCGAATTGCCGATAAAACCACTCTACTTGTCCAAAAAAAATGAATTTGATGGTGAGTCACTTAGCTCTTGCTGGTTACAAAACTAGACGGTTGCACTCATTTCCTAGCCATCCCCTAACCATCCCTTAACCATCCCTTAACCATCATTTAACCATCCCTTAACCATCCCGAAACCATCCCTCAGCCATCACTTAACCATCCCTCAGGCATCCCCAAGCCATCACTTAGCCATCCCTTAGCGGTTCCACCCCAGTGGTGCTTCAACCGGCGGCCAGGCAATGGCGAAACGAGCCATGCCTCGTTTTCGCTTGCTTCGTCATCGTCGCACCTTGGTGGTCCGGTGCGCTTCGCAGATGGTGCCGGAAGGAAGGAATTCATACGGGTAACGGATGGTTAATTTTACCATTGGTTAACGGATGGTTATAGTTGCTTTATCCATATATAGAGTAATGTATGTGGTGAACTCATATGGTTTTATAGAGGAATATAGTGGTTTTATTGGGAAATTCGTTTGGATTTATCAGGGATCAGCATTGATAAAACCATGTGGCTGATCTAATTCAAAAGGGACTATCTCACGGTTTTGAAGGGGAGAATCACCAACAATAATCACTAAATATGGTGGTTTCTCAAAATAGGGGACTCCCAAAATGGATGGTTTACCAATATAAATGCCTCATAAACTGGATGATAACTGGGGTACCTCTATTTGAGAAACCACAACATGCTTAACATTCATAATTCATAATTCATAATCAATCAATATTTAGTCAATGACTGAATGAACTTGTTTTTAATCAAATACTTATTATATAGTCCATTGATGCGATTGCAATTATCTCATGGCATCATGGTAAGAAGATTCAAATAAGTCATTAATTAAGTGTATTGCTTTGAGCTAATATGAAGATGCAACGATGCTATTATATCGTCGGCGAAGGAGCCAACAAGCCACCATCACCACCACCACCAGCAGAGACGATCTGTGATAGAACTGGCAGAGTATGGCACAGCAAACAGCAAATAGCCCACTTTCACTGGATACCACAATTAAATAACTTAATGCCAAGTGTTTAAGTCAGTTCTGTTTATGAGAGATGTCTACGATTCATTCAACTTGAGCACATCGCTTTATCGCCGCAAATTGGTCACAAATAAAACAAGTTGCCAAATTGGTAGGGAGGAAGTCGAATGACTTACAGTAAAAACAAAGACCCCTTGCTGGGTAGATCATGACCCCATCAAGGCAAGCAGTACTTACCCATCCGCTGGTCAGCTGATTGAAATGGCCACATCACCACTTGGTGCCCCAAAGTTTAAAACATTCACCAGCCATTGTGAATGATAAGTATTCAACAGCCATTCAACTCAGTTGGTTGCTGTTCATTCACCTAAACAGATCATCTTTCACTTGCCCATCACCAGCACAGCTGAGATGACACAGTACTGACAGTAATAAATCAACCATTATTGTAGTTGTTGTACCCCTACGATGGCCCATTGTCAACCACTCATTGATGATCATTATGAATATCTATAATGTTAATAGCCAACCATTGATGATCATTGTTAATAACCATTGTTAACCACTAACAAACATGAGTGACAACATTGATAATCCACATGAATGAATGTTTTAACCAACCATTAATAACCATTGAGAACCATTGTTAACCAACCATTCTAGTTGTTACAACCATTGTTAACAAAAACCATTGTCAACCACGCATAAAACACTAATCAACCACCAATAAACCACTACAAACCATTGATAACCATTCTTAGTGATAAGCCACAAATAAGCCACTAAACTAAGAAACCACGAATTAACCACCAATAAACCACTACAAACCATTGACAATCAAGAAACCAACCACATGGCAGTGGGTCACAACCCCGTACCCCTGGTTCCCCACCATTAACCATTGTTTTCCCTATTACTGTTGGTGGAAATCCCCCATAATTGATTGGTTAACGGCTTGACCCATAGCCACATTGATGATCCATCCACCGCTGCATCTCTCCGGTCTGGGCCTCCCAGCTTCTGCCGAGCCATGTCACGCTTGCCGCGGCCTCGACCCGCCTTCGGCCTGGACACCTGTTTCACGGCGCGCTTCAACCAATTCAACCAACAAATCAACGCTGGGTATCATGATGGGTCCGAAAATCCATGATTATTATCATTATATACTAGAATCGCTGATTACTATTACAACCATGTACCAACTAATCATGGTTATCAAGGGGCGAAAAGAGAAATGAGAACCGTAAAAAAGCGTCGATTATTGTGGTTGATATAAGATATCTGTATGAATATCATTATGATAATGACATAATACTCGATAGTTAAAATATTCATAATCAAAATAAATATGAAGGAAACCATGAAATGTCTAATTAAAAAGGATGGTAAAATAATTGTTGATTATCATGGACATATTATCATTATGTTATTTATAATTGATGGTGACCTTGCATTATCTATAATAACGATTATCATGGCTGATGAAAGATGAGTACGTCATTATCATTGTGATAATGACATAATAATCATTGTATGACAATTCACAATATTCATGGATTTTAGTAATAATCATTGCAGTAGGTATCATGATAGTCGTAATGATTATGATAAAGAAATCATGAGGAATATATATTGTAGAAATCACTGATCATCATTATACTGCAGTAGATCATCATGTAGCTACCAATTGTTCTTATCGCTGATAATCAGTATTATAGAAGATCATCAACCACTTTTGTCATTTTTTCAAGTAGATTACCATTCTTAACCATATGAGGGCTACTCTTAATAATCATTATCTATACTCAAAATATTGGTGTGGCAGCTTCTTGATGATCATTAATATTGCAATAAATATCTACATACACGATCATAACTAATTAACTAATGATCATTATTGATAGTAGCTTACAGTGGGGATTGATAGAATCAACTACACATACAATAGGACTGTTTATCTGGTTTTCAACCAAAAATGATTCTCAATAACATTAACCATCATCAACTATCATCAGCCACATCATCATTTGCTGATTGATAATCAATTATAATCACTATCACTATTTATGATTAATTAAGTAGTTTACGGTAGTTAATAATACAATGACCAACTGAATACGACAATGGCTGGTTCTGGAAACTGTTTATTTGGCCGGATGATGAGAAACCGTATGATTGGCCCATGCCAATGATGATCTTTGTAATGATATTTGCTTATTGGCATATTGTTGATTGTCAGCCAACTATCATGATGATCTTTATAATGACTGACCATCTGTAACGATAATCATCAATTATTGATAATGATGATCATACTTTACATTTATAGTCTAATCTTTATTATGTGATAATCAGATTGACCACCAATGATGATGGGACAATGATTGAATATCAGGCTTATGGCGATAATGATCCCTGGTGGCCAAGGATTGGCCTTCCTGATGGTTGGCATCAACCTTCATGATGGCTAGTGATGGTTCATG
Organism: Symbiodinium kawagutii; assembly: GCA_009767595.1. Lineage (NCBI taxonomy): Eukaryota > Dinophyceae > Suessiales > Symbiodiniaceae > Symbiodinium > Symbiodinium kawagutii. Next base: position 341,851 of record VSDK01006584.1, on the reverse strand, counting down.
GCCACCCTTTACTTCGCTTTATGAAACTAGGTTCCGTTATCCCATCATAGCAACCCTGGCCTTAATGCTCCTTAACATCCCTGATCATAGTAACCGTTGATCCATTACTACATAGCTGTGGCTCCAAAAAATAGGTCCAAATAGGTCCCCAGAATTGTAACCTGCTAAGCCTAGAACCGGTCACAATGAGCGCTCGCATGACTCTCTGGAGCAACAATTTCGACGTCTGATTTATGACACATAGCTGTTGCTGCAATGATTGTGCAACAATATGGTGGTTTCTCAAAATAGGGAACCCCAACAATGGTTGATTTATTACTATCAATGGTTAGGAGGATTTTGGAGGTCCCGTATTTTGAAAAGCAGCCATATCTTGAATGGTTGTCAACATCCTCATGTCATTGTCTCTAATGTTTATGCCGCATGGCTATGTAAATATCAATATTCAATTCTTCTCATGCCAACGTGGAGTCATATTGTATTCGTGAACTCCAAATTAACATGATTATGATATATATGTAGATCAGGATAATGAACAGTGACCCTGATTCGTTGCTATCATTGAACCCCGTTGCATCGCTTCTGGTCCAGCAGGAAATCTACAGTCCAGTCATTCTCACCATGATGAGTGCCGCCTACCCTGGCCAATAACCCCTGGTTGATTGATAGGGGATATCCCCCAAAAGCCAACAGGTTTCCTGTCAAAATGGCCCCTCCCCCAATCAAACAAATTATGGAATTGATTGAGCCAAGGGGTCAATATTATACCAAATTTTCAGTCATTGTTCACCACTCTCAAAGATCATCAACCATGACCCACCATGACGAACCACTAATCGATCGTAAACCATTACCGACCATTGCCGACCAGCTGCTAACGATTGTTAGCCTTCAAGCACCACTTTTATGGTGGTCCTTAATGATAACCCCGGATTCATAGACCCTAAGTTTATTGATTTGGGGGTACCATTTTAATGGGACACCAAGGCTTTTGGGGGATAACCCCTACGAATCAACCAGGTGTTTATTAATCCAGGGTTGCCATTACCCACCATGAATCATCACTAGCCATCGTTGAGTATCAATTTCCAACCAAAGCATCATCCATCACACTTCAATGGCAACATCATTATGGTTATATCCACACACCAAAAAACGGATGGTCACTACTAAAACTGGTTCATAGACTCGGATGAGTTGGGGGTATCCTGGTATCCCTATGACTTGAGAAACCACCACATACACATCTGACCGCACCGTTTCCTCCACAACGTTTCCTCACCCCCGAGCTCAACTGCTCCCAAAACAAACCACAACGAACCTCTTTGGCCCGCGACTGCAGTTCCTCCTCCTGAACCCAAGGCAGCTGGTTTTTGGAGTAAGGGTTTGGAGCCTATCAGTGGGTTTCAGCATGTTTCAACCATTGAGGAAGGGTTTCATGGTGGTCAATTGTGAGGCTGTATGAATAGATATGTATAGATACATATATCTGATATATCAACATGAATATATATATATATATATAAATAAATAAAAATATATATATATATGTAAAAAAATGCACCGCACAAGCACGAGGCTGAGTGCAGAATCCATCGCAGAACTGCTTTGCAGCTGAAAACTGCGCCTTGCAGCACCTTAGATCTGAGAAAAGCAAAGGAGACATCAGGGGAGAAATGAGGAAAAGAAAAGGAACAATCAGGGAACAAATTTCAAAACAGGGGTCCTGAGCAATGGAAGTGTGAGGCAGGGCCGGGATAAGTCCATCTTTCGGTGACGAAACTTCGGTGACGAGACCTTCCGTTGAGAGAATATACAGAGAATATAAAAACCGTATCACGACCATAGGCCTATAATTGCTTACACATGTTTACACTGGTTGATCCAGATTTGTATACATGTGTATATATATATATGTACATTCATACTCTTGTGAATGTACATATGAATATGTGTATATCTAATCACCACTATTTCGATTTATTATGGTTTATGAATTACACATGTTTATACAAATTCACAATCGTTCATATTGGTGTTTTATAGTCCACAATTATGGCCACAAAATCACCCAAAATGATATCCATAGCCTGAAGCACCCGACATGAATTGCCAGAGTTCATCTGCCATCCCATGCTATCCCACACACCCGGATGTTGATCCAAACGGTCGTGCCATGCAGGGCGGCTTTGTTAGCTGTCACATATAAGCACGCATATGACAAAGTACATGCATCTGGGGGGTTCTCGAAATCGGGGTCCCCCAAATCATCCTTTTTCAATCATTCTTAATATAATAAACCATCCACTTTGGGGGTCCCTAATTTTGAGAAACACCCATATTAATTGGTAGAAAGCGAAACTATCAATGCACACTTGTGGAAAGTAGATGCTAGGCCAGCGGACATATACGCGATATACCGAACCGGCATACAAATACAGGACGCGATATGGCAGTGGGTCAAAGCCCTGTACCCCTGGTTCCCCATCAACATTCATTAACCATTGTTTTCCCAAAAAGTTGTTGGTTATTATCCCCCATTCTTGGTTGGTTGACTGATGTCAACTGCTTGACCCAGCTCGCCATATCGTCCAACAAACTGCCTTCAGCTTGCAGAAAACTCCAGCTGGGCATAGGCCTTACCCCACGGCCACCGTGGCGCCTGTCGAGACGAAGCTCCCCTCAGCGGCTTCTTCTGCTTGCGCGACTCCTTGGCGCGGCACAGGGCTCACTGCAAGTGGTTGGATGACCGCAGGTTCTGATGCTTCACCAGTGGTGCGTGGTTAATGATGGGGATGATAAACAACAAGAATATTGGTTAAACAACTACTACACAGGTGTTTCTGTGAGTAATAAACCATAGTGAACCAAGGGATGATAAACAACAATAGATGGAGATCTCCCAACTATAGGTGGTTGTTTCTCAAGCCATAGGAAACCCCGAAAATGGCGGGGTTAGCACTATACACGGTTGACAAATGATGATTTAGGGGGACCCCTATGACTTGAGAAACCACCATATTGGCAAGCTGGTGATTCTTGTGGCGCGTATAGTGATCACGGTGAGCTAACCAGCAAGCTAAGCAGCTGCTTAAAGAGTTCTCGGCTCAACTGTTGATCTATGACAGCTGAGGAGCTCACAGGCTTCATCTGGGCTTTTAAGAGCTGGATTCCCAGGGATGAGGATCAAATCAATAGGTCCAATAGGTATCTTGATGAGAGTTCAAAGATTCAAACCTTCGAGTATGAGAAGACCGTGGAAGATTTTCCTTGTTAAGTACCTTGAATCTTTCTACATTTTCATATACTGTGTGTTGAGGGGTCGGCATTGATCCATCGCCATAAAATCAATAATACTGAACCACTTGAGCATTCTTGTTCACCATGATTTGCCATCATATCTCGATTTACACCGTTACTCTTCAATGATACCATCTTGATCAATGCTTATGAGCATATGGTGGATTCTTTAACCCTGGGGGTATCCCCAGTCATCATTCACATAGATCATTCATAGTAATCAACCATCCACAACTGGGGGGGTCCGAATGGCTTAAGAAGGAACCATAATATCTTGGTATATCCCCTACTATTTTGCTTATCCCCAGCTTTATTCACCATTCCCCATTGATTAACCGCTAAAAGTCTAACGGCTTGAGTGGCGAAAAATGGTAAATCAATCATATCCCAAAAAGCCGAACGAAAGCAAAGATAGTAGCTGTAATCTACCTCTATAGTATAGTTGTTTAACCAATGATTTGGTGATGATCCCCTATGATTAGCCATTATAGTAGTTGGTTGACCCTGCTTTATCAATGATAGAAAACCCCCAATAATCCCGTGCAAACAGAGGGGCATACACCTGCGACGTGGCTACTGCCGACCCCATCATGGCCTCTGGGGCTTCACCTTTTTGGGGGGCCTTCAATGAATCTCCCAGCGCGAAATCTCGGACGGTGGCATGATCCGGTGCCTTTGACCTAGGGAGCCCCAAGTTCTGGTTGGTTTCGTTGCTAGAAATGATTGGCAGTGGATGACCGGGGGGGGTTCCGCTATTTTGAGAAACCCGCATCTGCATGAATGGCTACACTCTGGGAAAATAACCTGGTATACATGAGCTTTGGTGGATCTGGAATGGAAAGGAATGATTACTGGCACCAGCATTCTTGCTCACTCCATCCCCACTTGGCTTTTCGTTTTGTGATTCACTACCCCACTGCTGAACCCGTACGACAAAGCGGTACCGTGATTGAGCGTGAAATATGCATCAGTAAGATAGGCAGTTCTGAAACATTGTTTGCGCTATGACTAGGCATAGCTTCCATCCATCATGGACTATCATTGAATAATAGCTGCCATTTGCCATAAGTAACCATCATCCAACCAACGGGAACCACGGGTTACAACTCTTAGGGGGTCCATGGCCCCGCACGGCCCCTAGGAGTCCTCAACGCCGTCGCTCAGGTCCTCAGACCTGCGCGGTGTGGAAGGGGATACGTAGATAAGCATTGTGGGGGGTTCTCAAGCCATAGGGTGTTTCTATTCGCAATAAACATGGTTCACCAGTTCACCCATACTTGATTGTTGATAAAGCTGGGGATAGTAGGCAACAATAGTAGGGAATGATGGTCAAACAACTGCTATATAGGTGTTCTATTGGTAATAATCCATGGTTCACCAATGGTGAATGGTCAATGAAGCTGGGGATGATAAGCAACACTAGTATGAGATATACCAAACTATAGATGGATGGTTTCTCAAGCCATAGGGGTACCCCAAGTTGTGGTTGGTTTGATTCTAAAAATGACTATGAATGGATGATTTGGGCCCCTATGACTTGAGAAACCTCCAACAATTTACACATTTGTTCATGTCTTCATTCACTCATCTCCGGGGCAAGTGGAATTTTCTGGGAGCTTCCATAAATTGGGGGCACCCTCATTTGCGGTGGTTGCCAGGTCAGCCTTGGTAGGCCACCCCAGGAACCGACGATTATGGATACCAAGCCGATATCGGACCATCTAGTAATTTTATGTGGTTATTAACGAAATGTTAGCTGTTCTCATTTCAGGTTGGAATCAACTATCTAGTAATTCTAGTAGATAATCACAACCAACCATCTAGCAATCGACCGTTGTGATAACCAACTAGCTCCTAATTATCAAGTTGCACTAGTAAGGCTAGTAATGATTGGTGACAAAATGTGATAACTAACTCACTAGTTGGGTGTTTCTCAAAATAGGGGCACCTCCACTTATCATCCTTTATATGGATCTTTACTTCAAAATAAACCAATCATCTTTTGAGGTTCCCAATGGCTTGAGAAACCACCAGTTAGCAGCTTTGTGATACACCACTGACAGAACCTTCAATGGCGGTTTGGATGATCTCCAGGTCACCCAAGCTGTATCCCCTGATGTGAGAGCAACCCCCTATGAAATTCGGACACACGTCATGCCAATCCAGCAGCTGTCAGATGATTTTTTTGACCAGCTGCTCAGTGCGGCTCTCGCTGCGGCGGTGATGTATATATATATGTATATATTTGATATTTTCAATATATGTAATATCTTTAATATATTTAATATATATATATATAAATATAATGACCATATTCAATATATATATATGATATTCAAATATAATATCTACCTATTCTATGTGTTGCATCCGCTCTTTGCATCTCAAACAACTGGCTTCTAGCAACACTTCGATCATTTTGGAACATTTGGTGCTTTCTCAGAGTAGGGGTACCGTCAAATCATCCATTGTTGAACCATTTTTGGTCATAAACCAACCATTTTAGGGGGTCCCCAAACTGGCGGCAGAAACCCCCATCTACAAAGCATCGCTTGCCCAAGCGCAATTACTCCATTGTTTTCCCCATGACATTGTTGGTGAACCCTCCATTAGTTGGTTGATACATATGGGATCATATGGGTGTTTCTCAAAATAGGAAAATATCATGCTTGTTTAACCATTTTTAGTTAACCCAACACCTTTTTTGGGGTACCCCTATTTTGAGACCACCATATCTTGGTGGCTTTTAGATCCCTAACTTTTAGTGGCAAAAAATGGTAAATCCATCATATCCAAAAAAGCCTCAAAAGCTAGCAGCTGTACCCAGAGATTGACCCCATAGCCACATTGGTTTCCCAGTCACCAAGCCACCGTTCCCGAGTTCCAAAGGGCCTCCTCCGACCCTTCTTCCGTCTCCGTTGCGAGGGCTCGCTGGGAGCAACCCCGGGCACAAGGTCCTGGACATGGGACCACGGGTGAAATCTGCTGATGACTTGGATGGGCACCTGGGGGTTCCTGGGAAACATGGCTGGTTGCACCCTGCAACATGGGACCCACTAGTTATATGCTGGATAAACCATTTAACCATGGTTACACCTTCCATATCTAGTAGTTGCCTTACGCAACCCTAGTTATAAACCCTCCTTGTATAAGGCAGCTGAACTTAGCGCTAAAACCATGGTATCAGTTGCTAGTTGGGCACGTCCAGGTTGGGCCAAACGTTTAAGGACAAAGAGGCATAGCAAGCATTGGCCATCATTAACCACCATGATCAACCATTCTGGACAGCCATTCTGGACAACCATCGATATGCATTCACACTAATGATTTCTGCAATAACTTACACCATATCAAATTGGTAATGTTTGGAAGACTGTTTATGGTAAGATCAAGATCTTTCATTCAGACCAGGCTTTTCCGTATGCCTCACTCCAGCGACAAAAGGATGAGATACGAGCATGTATACTGATACATATGGGTGTTTCTCAACATAGGGGACCCCCCAAATCATCCAATACAAAGCATTTATAGCAATGAATCAACACTTTTTGGGCATCCCTGTTTTGAGAAACCACCACATATATGGACATGTAAACACATGTTGACATGCACAGAAACTACCACAGGTGTACCAAACATTAGGCAAACATAGTTCAACCATGTTCCGTTGCAGACTTTCACCTTGGCCGGTCCAACCCCCATCTTGAACGCGTTTCCATTGCAACAGCTCAACATGGGGCCAAAATTGGTCCATCATGGGGTTGCCATGACTGTCAGAAAGCCACCTGCCGGTGTGACTCAGGTTACTACTGTGGTTCATCCACACAGAATCTACAAGTTTCATAGGGGATTAAGATACACATGCGTACATAATCAGCCAATATCGGCCAAATAATGCCAAATAGGGATGATCACCACTGACCAACAACGATAGTTGATCTCTAGTCATCCGAATCGATTCTGATTCCCATAAAGCGGTAAACTAACAAAAGATGCACCACATCTCATCTCTGAGTTGCACGTTTCGGGTCGGCCGGGCCTGTTCTGGCAACATCACAGCTTTGGTTCGTTTCTCCTGAGCTGCGATTGTGTCTTGCCGGAGTGGGTCTAGTGGATTTGAAAGAGGCTTGGGGATCATGGGTGGCTTTGACTTTTCTCCAACTTTGTTCCTAGGAGTATAGGGTGGCCACGTCTTGGAGAGGGTGTTTATCCCTTTGAGTTTTCCTGTCATTTCTGAAAAATCGGAACATGTCACATCGGCAACGGCTGTCTGAAACCAAATCTTTGGTCGCAAATTATACATCGTCCTATGGCACACTGTGCTCAGTCTAGATGGGTTTGTTCTCGGCAAACCGTATCATGATCAGCCATCCCTCAACATCATACCCCTGTTCCAATGATGGCTATTGACCAAGGGATCATCTGATACTTCTTCTCATATAACCTAATTTGAGGTTGCGTCTTTAACTTATACCATAATTATGTGAGGTATCACTGTGATATCAATCAATGCTTGTTCCCCCAGCATTCCTATGCTATTTTTGGTTGCCAGTTCACTTGCCGGCCCCGTGCCACAGAGAATCAGCCTGGTGGAACACCCCAACATCGGCAAACCAAAAGGAATGCAACCAAACACGGCCATATCCTGCCATACCTGGCTTATGCGAAATGAGGTCGATGGGATACCTCGTCCGACCGATTTACCAAAATAACTTCAAAGAACCCTTTGGCAAGCAGGAAAATCTTGGAAGCGATCCAGCCACTTTCCCTAGACTGCTTACCCCAATAGGGGCATGAGTTGCGCGGGTCGTGGGGTCGTTTACTTGGGCAAATCATTGACCGTTCCATCCCTACGGCTTTATGAGCCCGACAAATTTCATCAAACGACGTTGAATCACCAAACATAACAGCATAATCAGCGTAGTCTGTTCATCCATTATGTGATCCGTCTAGATGATCAAAATAGTCCTTTCATCATGAACGACATAGTCTGGTCACTGATATAATACCAAATCTATCCACTTATTCACTACAGAGTGGTACCTCCCTAGCTATCAAGCTTTCTTCATGAGTTATTTAACTATAGTCATATGGATGCTTCTCAAAATAAGGGTCCCCCAAATCATCCTTTATTAGCTAGTAAGTAAACCAACCATTTTGGGGTCCCCTGTTTTGAGAAACCACCATATCTAGCAATAAACCAACTTCACCAAGTAACAGGTACCACTCTGGCGGAGGCTTGAGGCCATCGCAACCGAGTCATCACCAGGTTGTTTTTCTCTGAATAGCTGGGGGTACCCCAAGTTCTGGTTGGTTTACTAGCTGATTTCTCAAAATAGGGGTACCCCCCAGATCATCCTTTATGTCAGTCATTGATATCCCACAGTAGTTAAATGTAGTAAACTAACCATTTTGGGGGGCTCCCCATTGTGAGAACCCCCAGATACTGTAAGTGTTTCCTAAAGGATGATTTAGGAGTACCCCTATTCTGAGGAACACCTATTTAGAAATCAACTCATATTTTTCTGGTTGCACCGGAAACTGTGGCCAACACCGCAGGCCAGTCATCCACACCCAGCGACAGGGCAAGATTGAAGCCACGAACGAGAACCATACGTGTACACCATGTTGCTTATTGTTCCCCAGATCGTTTTTGTCTAGTGCTGGTCATTACACTCTCTTATATACATCATCAAACATGATCCACATTGTGTGCCCAATGGACCACATGATTTCCATCAAACATCACCAGCCACTATATAATAGCACCCATCCGTAAGCAACTGGTAGACACTCAGCTGGCGAAGCAGTAAGCATCATTCCTGTCCTTATTTACCAATATTGATCCACATTCACTAGCCATTAACAAACCATGGTTTTTTCACATCCTTAGCCACAACTAGTGATTGTCAACCAACCAAGAAAACCCAAAACATGTAAAACAAAAATACACATGTCTTTTCATTTACTTATTGTCAATACTCCCACAATCGCCCATATTGCTCACCAAGCAACTAACCATTAATATCATTTACTAACAATAGTCAACCACAATATCAAGGGTTGATAGTCAATATCAGTGTGTCCTATTACTTCACATCAATGGTTGGTTGTAGTCTCCTATTCTTAACCACTGTTTAATCCCATAAATAAAAGCATTGCTCACCCTTAACCACCACATGGTGTATAAATGAATAAATGAATAAATATATATATATATGCACGCACCTATTTTTATCCTATTACACCCTATTCTGAACCATAATCATCACTGTTTGGTGGTTGCAACCCTATGAAAAAAAATGGTCAACCAACCATTCATCAATAACTACTAGGGAAAATAAACAAAACGTGGATCAAACCACCAAGCAGTCGTTACCCAACGCCCTATGACTGGATCGAGCACGCACCATCTGCCGTCCTCACGACGCTGTGCCCTGCGTTCCCTCCGACTGGGCGGAGAGGCCTGGTGAGCTCGAAAGAGGATGATGCGAAAAAATGGTGAATCGAAAGGAATGGATGAACTACCAATCAATATGATGGTTAACAATGGTTCATAATGGTTAATTAATGCTGGTTAAAAATGGTTGAATTAACAATGGGAAATAATCGTTAATAACCAACCAATAATGGTTAACTACCAGCCAATAATGGATTATTAATGGATTAGTAAAAAGGTTAATTACTGCTTGGTGGTTAGCAAATAATAATGTTTAATGGTCAATAATGATTAGGTGAAAAATGATGAAAAAAACATGTTATCAAACAGGTATCAATGGTTTTTAAATAGATGACACATGCTTAGTAAATAGGTTAAAACAATGCAATTCGCCATTTTTTACCTACATAGTAGGTGATAAATGGGTGAAAATCAGCTCTAACATGGGTTAACAATGCTTATATAATAAATGAGTTTCTTCAAATGGGAACCCCCCCAAGATGGTTATTTGATTGCTAAAAATGGTGGATAGCATGTTAATACTGGTACAAAAATGGGTGGAAAACGCATAGTATCTGTCGGATACTAGGTGGTAATCATGCTTAGCAATGATAAACAAAGGTGCTGAATAGGTGAACAAATGGTGAATAGATGAGAATAGCTTGTTCCTTACACACATCATTTATAGTTTTATGGTCAATCAGAATTCTCTAAAAATGGTTGATAATGGTATCAATGGTCACTAGCATTAATAGTAGCACTATCAGTGATCACACAAACATAAAATTTAGCATTGCGAGTCGTATTGACGGAGGAGGCGAAACGACACTTAAAATCAAGAGACCTCAGATCGGCACCATCATTGATTGATCACCAGCTCGTTGGTAATTTACATTAAGACTGCTTGGTGATTGAACCGGTGAAAGCAAAAATGCTGAAGCCGGGCTGCCATCATGGAGTTCTGGCAGTCACAGTTGATTCTTTGAGTGCTTCAGCTGGCGAAATTTGCCTGCGCTCACAATTTCGCCGGCGCTTTTCCACTTTTCACTATCATTCTCAATATTGCTCTGGAGGCTCCGGTCGGAGGCATCTCTGGCAGTTGCTCTGGTATCTATAGTCCGCTGACGCCAAGTTTCTCGGCAGAGGAATCGATAGAGGCTCCCCCCCATCTTTGAGAACTCACAGCGAATAACAACTCAGCTTGAGAGATGAAACTCTACAGTCTTGGAGCACCTTAACTTTCTTGCCAATCAAAGCTTGCAGCGCGGAAAATTGCCGGCTGGCCGGACGAAAGCCCACTTCTCCCCGAAAAGTTCGAGGATGGGAGCAATGGCAAAGGCGTCTTGCGGATGGCGTTCCTCGGGCCCGTCCCGATCAAAAATATGCGCAAGTCAACCCCCCAGCCCTTTGTTAATAGATTTGGGAAAGTAAAAATGTCAATCAAACCAGCAACCAAAAGATTGTAAAGGGCTTCATGAACACATGAATCTCCCATTTTTAATGTGTCAGCTCATGCATGGAGAAGAATATGGTTGCGAATGACGTTGCTAATCGTAAAAAATATGGATAAGTATGATTTCACATAGGAGTTCATTGTGAATGATATGGTCAATCATATGGCAACTTTTGATGAATACCCATTCAAATAAGCTTAATTATACATGTCAGCTATCAATATCACTTCATTGATACTTAATTAAACCCTAGCGGGAGAGCAATTTCCCGGTCAGCCAGGTGAATTTATGCTGGCAAGCCTCACCAATGATACTTTAGGACGGCCTAAATTTTGTCTCATAAGAACTGGAAATGTCTACCATGATTCTAAGTGATCAAATCGTTTTTTCATTTCGCCATTTTCTCCGCAAATTATGAACTGATTTTTGGCGTAGCCATTCTTACGAGCGAACTGACCATGATTAACCCATGGTATTCCCTATTTTTCTTGCTCATCCAAGCATTCACACACATGTCCCATTGGTTGGAGGAATCATGAACCAGTGTATTCTCCATGAACAATCATTCTTAAGCTTGGCTTGTCCCATATCGTGGTTTCTCAAAACAGGGGTGCCCCCAAATCATCCAGTTCATTACAGTAATAATTTCTAGTACTAAACCAACCATTTTTGGGGTCCGCTACGGCTTGGGAAACCACCGACCATATAGTAGTTGTTTAACCATTACTGTTGGTGATTGTCCACTATAAATGACTTCTCAGCCAATGCGTTCTCAAATTACAATCATTCTTGGCTGTCAACTCTCCATTTCCAGTGGCTGAGAATACTTGTAGTTGATTAACCATATTAAGTATTGAGATATTAACTGACTACTGTGCAGTTGTTGAACCTTGAATTGTGGTTGGCAATTATCCTCCATAAACGACTTCTCAGCCAATGTATTCTCAACTTAATCTTTATTAATAGACATTAATAAACATCAGTAATCCTTAGGTTGTCCCATATTCCCAAGCAAATGGCAGTGGGTCAAAACCCTGTAACCCTGGTTCCCCCCGAATTGATCATTGTTTTCCCTATTGTTGTTGGTCACTATCCCCCATTACTTAGGTGGTTGACTGCTTGACCCATAGCCAAATCTAGCTGTTATATCCCCTATAGTTGCTAGTTATCATCCCTATTATTAACCATTAACCAGCTATAACCAGACAACCATTATTGGTTAACTGCTTGACCCAGCTCGCCAAATCACTCTCCATTTCCAGGATCACAACTTGCAGGCCAGCCAGACTGGGTTTCCCTCCCAGGTGCTATTAGCCGCGCCTTCCGTGCTTGGATCGCTTCATCGCTGTCCTGGTGGCAGAAACGCGGGCAAAGAACGGTCGACCTAAAGCTACTCAAAGGTCAACCATAGCTACTCAAAGGTTAAGTAACCATTAATTATGGTTAATTATAATGATTAGCTACTTAAATCATAACTAACCATTGATTATGGTCAACTAACCACTGATTATGGTTAATCATAGCTACTCAACGGTTAGTTCAATGGGTCACTGCTTTATCAATGGGTGATAAATGGGTAAGCTATGCTTCATCAATGGTGAATCAAAAGTTGCCCGATGGATCATCAACCATTTGATGAACTTCAACTAAAGATTGCTGAAGCATCAGCATCATCAATTCACCATCACGCAAGCCCATAGGAGCAAGAACACTAATAACAACAGGGACTGACGCTCCTAGGCACTTCCGCATCCTTACAAGATCTTGTGGGCACTTGTGGGCAACTCAACTGTTGGAAACCCATCTCCGGCGTGCCAAAGTGCCGTATGGTCAGAACAAGCATTTATCACGATTGATCATTTACAACCCTCGATATCCATGACAAATTTTGAATTCTCTATGATTTCACCATCCCTCAACGGAGTATTTACCATAGCTTACCCATTACGCACCAATCATTCAATTGATCATCAACGAACTGGTGCTGTCAACCATCTCCAAAAATTGTCAAAGTGGATCAAAACAGTAGTCATCATCCTGGATAGGTTTGACAATAATTTGACAATAGTTGTCCACATAGTTCTTGGATTTGAACTATTGCAGTAGTCACGAAACTAGCTCCATCCTGGATAAGCACTCGAAAATCTGAGAGCACTTCACAAATCCCATGAGTCGATATCATGGTAGATCTGACTGTTAAACTTTACCAATGATCATTGATCTGACTGGACAATAATCGGAATTTCAAGACACAAATTGGTCAATGACATGGGAGTTATTCCACTATTCCGACTATTGTGTTGAATCATCCCAGTGACACTGAACTGTTCAATCATCAACCATACTCCTGAACTATGGTTCACCGTTCTGAGCCACAACTATTATCCAGGACTAGCCAATACTATAACCAATATTCATCATGAACTAACCTGCGTATCAACCTCAGTCATACAATGTGACCATCACGACCATCCGTTACAATCATTAAACTTTATGACAAAGCGTTTTTTAAACCAAGAAAGGATTTATACTTAAACATGGCTACGCTCGAAATTACAATAGGCTTATTATGGATATTTCAACTGCTTTGCCATCCCAATCACGGTCAACTGACATATGAACCACCAATCATCATAAAGCCTAATAAACAGTACCAGAAACTCTTGTAAACATTATTGAAAATCATGAACGAAGTGCCGTCATTCACTGTGATTATGTGTCACTACCAATAATTTCAACCACCATTAGCCATCATATGATGAACAATTGTCAACCAACAAGCAATCAACATCACCCACCAATGACAATCATCCACAAGTCATGATAATGCTCATCACAGTATATGAATGCCGGGCAGCTTGCAAAATACATCCATGGATGGCTACTGCCCTTCTTTAAACAGCGAACGTTAAGGCCCGCGTAGACGTAACATAGCATGAAAAGCCGTTTTCGCCAACATGGCGAGACCATACCCCGTCGTGTTGAGGCATTGTTTGCATCCATGCTCGGCAAAAACACCAACATGAACCATCATTTGCAATCATGAAGCGTCAATGACCATGTGTCGGACCGTGTGCCTTGTGCTCAGAGGTCGTTCGCTCTTCTTCTTCCGTGGTGCCCTCGTTTTTCGCGCGTTGTTTTTGTGGGTTGCCGATGGTCCACATGGGATAGATGGTTGATGATGGAGTTGATCAACCAAATTGATGATGAATGGTTCATGAGGGTTCATGATGATTGTTGATGATGATGATGATTGATGATGATGATGATGATGATGATGATGATGATGATGATGATGATGATGATGATGATAATGATAATGATGATGATAGTTGTGTTGATAAATCAGCAAATGGTTGATAGATGGTTGATAGATGGGTTGATAGATGGTTGATAGATGGGTTGATAGATGGTTGATAGATGGTGATCATGGTGATTGTATATAGTGTGAAAAATATGGTCAATTGATGTGACTGAATAATGGGAAGGTTTTATCCATCTTGATGAATTTGGCCAACGAAACAAAATCATTGATAGATTGTTTTGGGTGGTTTTTGATTCTTAATAATGACGGTTAACGTATGTTAACGTGTGGTTCGCAATGAGTAAGCAATACTTGACGATGGTGAGCTAATGAACCAGTTCAGTCACTCACTGATGATGATCATTGACCCCTCGAAGCAACATCCATTTAATTTAACATAATTAAGCTGTTTCGCTTAAACCAACCAGCCGTTTGGTCAGTGGAGATTCGCAAGCAGCGAGTATTCCCCCTAGCTTACAGTGACGAGAGGCCATAAACCAAGCGCCCCAAACGATCCCCTACTCAAAATTTCCCTATTTTTCATGGGCAAACCACATATGGAGTCCGTGGATGTTCTTCGGAACTTGGTGAGTTTAACAGGCCGAGTTGAAGTGTTTATGCCCTCTGAAAGTCAATCCCCAGATTTTTCATGGGTTGACATGGATCCGGGACTCTCACAGGGAACAATAACGCATTTCCACAGAGTGTCTGCAGAATATGGAAGCTATTGTATGGTTAATGATGGTTGACGATGATGAATGATGGTTCATGATCATTAAAGTGGATGTTTTCCTCAAATGGCGTCAAGGGAGACAGGTACATGATTTTTGCGGGTATCCGTGCACCCCCACACAGTAGATGTACCTCTGTCTGGGAAAGGTGCACCGAGTTTTGGGCACAAACATGGCCTGTGACCTAGGACTTGTGGCCTTTTACCTGGGAATGTGATATAGGGTTGATTCTATTTACCGATCTCTACCTCAAACATAAACATGTATATAGAAATGAATCCACATGGAAGTTTAAATGAACACGTGTATGATGTGTATGTATATATGCAAGTGTACATACACATATATATATATATATATATCATGTATCCAAGCTCCTGCAGTGATCAACCACCCACTGGCTTTTCATCATAACTCAATGCTGATGATGTTTGCAAGTGCAAATGAGATGCCACCGGAACCGCCCAACCTCTGTGGTCTCTTCCTCTCCAGCTTCTTCCTCTTCTTCCTCCTCATCTTCTTGAGGTTCCTCTTCCTCCACTTCTTCGTCTTCTTCCTCCTCCTCTTCCTCATCCTCCTGGATGTCATTCTTTTCTTTATCTGTTTCGAATTCCTGCTCTGGATCAGAATCATCACATTCTTGTCCCTCTTTCTTCACTTCTCCAACCTTGGATTGCTCTTCATTCTCCTGAATTTCTGCACCCACTTCATCCTCATGAAGTTCCTTGCGCCCACTCAGCGGCTGAACTTCATCCTCTTGACCCTCAACTTCTGTTCCGTCGCCCATCGGATCCATCTCAGCTTCTTCTTTCATATCATCATTCGACTTCGCATCTTCAGGTGGAGTCTCTTCCTCAACTTCCTGGCATGGCCCATCATCCCAGCTGGAGGTTCCCAGCTTCAGTCACATCAAGAACTCCTGTGCACCAACTAGCCAAAGTTTCATAGGTGGCCTATGATCAATTCTACTAAATGATGGCTAACAGTGGTCACTACATGGCAATAAATAAAAAGTCAACTTTCTATTATTGCGGACTCATTGCAGACTTGGTCGGTTTGTATCATCAATTCATCACAGAAAAACAGAAACAAGCCAGTAGATCTCTGATGGTCAAGCATTAAACTGTTTGATAGGTAGCCATTAATCAACAGCTTGTGATTAATCATTCAAACAACTTGACAGGAATGTATTCTCACTTCCTCTTTGGTCGTACCTCAATTTGTATTCCTGTTCCTTTTCTTGGTTTCATTTCCGAAATGTCGCTGATTGTAGTTCATGAGCCAGTGGCGTGACAACGGCTCCGCTGAGTGTTCAAACCCTTTTGGAGGGTCAACCACCCTATCATCAACCGTTACATTACGAACCATCATGAATCATTGCCAACCATTATCAACTACTATTGACCGTTATTGACGATCTATTCACCATTTTTGACAAGTATTTACCATTATTGATGATGCTACACCTGTCACTTCCACCAGTGATTCGAGGGGGCAAGTTGACAACATCGCAAACTCACCACCGCCACGATCGAGAACGGCACGAACAAACGCCATCAAAAAATCCCCAACAACAACATTATGATAATGATCACAAATCATAAACATTAAGAACAGCAAGAAAAAACATATCACCCAACAAAATAGCACCATCTCAAACCAGTCTCCCAACACTCACCAATCTCACCACCATCACCAACCAGTTGCACCAATGAACCTCACCACCTGCCAACATCAACTCACCCAAGCCACGTACATGGGCATCCCCAGGGATCGTAACTGGAAACTACCCACGCTTGTAGGGGTGAGTTCAGCTCCCTCATCACCAGTGCAACTGGCTTCAGGAACGCTTGCTGCAGACCCAAGGAGTCGAATTGACGAGTTAGAAGGGAACTGATTCATCCCAGTAGTCAACCCCAACCCAACCCAACCCAACCCAACCCAACCCAACCCAACCCACCCAACCCAAGCACCACCCCACGCCACAACATCACCTACCTCACCACCCAACCCTCCCCACCTGATAGGCCTCGCCATCGCTCGCGGGCCCCGCGGGGAGCAGCTCTGGAGACCCCGCAACGTGCGGCGGCGGCCGCGCAACGTGCAGCGAGGCGGCGGCCGGTTGCAGTTCCAGGGCGGCGGCCAGGGCGGCCTGGGCGGCAGGGACCTGGGAGCCTTGGTGATCCCAGGGATCACCGGCCCAGATCTCCAAGGATTACCAGGGATCACCAAAAATCCTGGAACGCTATCAGATTATATAATGGAACCACTTATCTTAAACCGAGTTTTGGGGAGATCGACAAGGCCAAGAGTCACTCTCAACTAAGATTATTTGAGGGTGATCATTGAACTGATAAAGCAAATGGAATCACCAAAGGATCATGCTCGATCTTCAGCCAAAGCAGTGGGATAAGCCTCCAACTTAGCTTGGTTGGTTTAGATTCGCTATTGAACGGAAAAACTATATCCACCGAAGGTCATATGCATTTACCGCAAACATACCAAGACATTTCAATCTATCACAACTATTGACTACTGGTAACCTGGTTATCAATTTGCCAAACTGTGGGGCATCACTTTGTAGGATGAAACTGAGGGTTTTAACCACTTTGAATGACCAGCATTTGCACAGTCAGCACTCGGGAGATGACCAATCAACCCACCCAGCCAGCCAACCAGCCAACCAACCAACCATTGCGTGGTATGCATGCGCAACCAATATTGTACTTCTTCGATGATCATACGATACCTAACCAGCAACTATTGGTTTGTTCTAATCAACCGCTGTCACTGTCCTGCAGCTTGGTCGGAGGTGGTGTTTTCATGAAACCTCGCCGGAAAAAAAAACATACAAAACAGTGGGGCAACCAACGATTTCAACATTTTTCAACTAACCTACTACTAACCTTAGCTTTTGGTTACATCAGCCACTCCTTGGGGACCGCTCCTAGCCTCGCCTCGCTCCGCCTTTCAAGGCGGAGCGGGCTATGGATACCCAACTGGCATCCCACAGCCTCGCTCCCACCGGGTTTCCGCGCCTGCTCTTGAGCCTCATCCTGAGCAGGACAAGTTACCTGCTGAAGTTACCTGCTGAATGACCTATTTCTAAGTATCTTAAGTTACCTAAGTATTCATTACCTCACCTTTAAGTTACATTAGAATTCAGCGACTGAATGGCAGGACAAATGATGCATGATTCAGCTACTAATTAGCTACAAGTAACTAGGATTAAAATGATGAATTACCTTTTTTTAATTACATTGGAATTAAGGTCCTACTTGATTTTTATTCGCTATCTTTAGTCTTGTGTACCGACCAAGTCACTTTATTCCGACTACCACGCCAGAGACGATGATCACTGATGCTTCATGATGCTGCTGAATAAATACTGTGTCCAACTGAAGCAAGGGCCACAAGATGCTTGATACACAAACATGCTTGTGATAAACTCCACTGAGAGACCATTGCCATCCTCCAATTCTGAGACTGTGGGGTTTCCCACCTCTGAGCTTTTCTCGAAGTCTTCTTCGTAAGCCTCTGAGATGTCGTCTGCCTCATTCCATCCCAGGATGGCTGCGATTGGAGTACCAAAGCGACCACCAAAACTGTTCATCTTCAGTCAGAAACCAATGGACACCAAATTATTTGAGGTGCATATGACCCATACTCACTTCATGGTGATAGGAAAAGGACCAGTGCCCTCCCCCACACAGCTTAGAAATGCAAATGGGATGCACGCAATGTGCGCTACATGTTGCCGAAACATCCTGGTGTATCAAGATGCACGTATGTGGTGTGTGAATACTTGACAATGCAAAACTACATCTATATATCCACGCATACACATACAACATAATGGACAAATTGATGGATGTAAATCCATGTCAGTCCCCTGGCGGGTGGACTAACACCGATACCGAGGGTGAATGTAACCAGTTGCTGAGTACACATCACAATACTTATGGTTGACTAGTGCTTGATTCATGGCTGGTCAATGGCTTGTAACCGGCCGTGGATATGTTCAATTCCTGATGTAATCCATCAGAAACTATAATTAATAAGCATCAACATTCATTGAACATGATATTTCCCATGAATGGTGGTCATTATGTTTGCCTTTGGCTGTGGGTCAGTTCGCCCTGTACCCCTGGTGTACCATCATTCACCATTGCATTCCAACTGGTTTTTGTTGGCGAACTTATCCTCCATAATTATATAGCAATCATTGTTGTCTATAATGGCTGAAAATGGTTCTATATTAGTGATCTATGGTGGTAAGTAATTGTGACAGTTCACCAGTGGTTGGAAAGTGCCTATCAACCATTTTGAAAAACTATCATCCACCATTATCATTATTATCCGTTATCATTATTGACGATATAATTATTGACCATTCATCAAACCATCAACCATTATCCTCCATTGGTTTTTTAGTGGATAGTTTTAAGCGTGATTTTTAGTGCCTAGGGAAATAGACCATTATCCTCCATTATAATTAATCCTAGCCACTAAACCATCCACTAAAAAATGGAGGATAATCAGCTTAAAACCATCCACTAATATTTTTCATGGCCATTTGATATTGATTTTTCATCAAACCATCCTAGCCACTAAAAATCGCTGGCCATGATTTCCCCATTGGCCATGGATGCTTCACTGCTAACTCGCCGCCTCTTCAGCTTCCGCCGGCTCAGGGAGACCTGCGGCACCAGGCTGGACGGTCTGGGTGATGGTTGTGGGGTGGTGGGTTGGTTGGTGGGTTGGTTGGTGGGTTGGTTGGTTGGCTGGTTGGTTCGCTGGTTGGTTGGCTGGCTGGTTGGTTCGTTGGTTGGTTGGTTGGTTCGTTGGTTGGTTGGTTGGTTGGTTGGTTGGTTATATAATTAAGAGGGAATAAACAACAATAAACAATCAGCTATTACTAGGGAACATGGTGGCAATGGTAGTTAATAGTGGTTTATGATGGTTAGGATTGAATAGATGCTAACAACCAGCATTTGATGATGATCAGTGACAGTTGATGATGGTTTAGTGGACGTTCTTCCGAGAACAAAAACCAACAATACTACGGAGCAGTCAATGATGCTTCGTAATTGCGGGTTCTTGATGTTGCTCATGATTAATGATGTGGTTGTGGATCAAAATTGGGTACCCCAAAAACCGTTGGTTTATAGTAGATTCCCATTATAAATGGCCATATTGAGGGTAAATAATTTTGACCCATACCCATGTCAAACAAATTCAGAGAATACTACCATTTGGTTGGGGCACTCCTGCTATCACTGGCTCCTCTATGAGAAGGGTATAGGGATACCCCTGGCTCCAAGCAGCTCCCTCCAAACCAACAGCCAGTGATAGAGGTCCATATTGATGGTCAATGGTGAATTATGTAATCGCTCACTGCTATTCTGGTTGGTGCTTTCAACCCATATGAAACATATTACCCTTTCCCTTTCCCTTCTGTCCATGCACTGGGTCGACCAACCATTTGTGAATAGTTACTGAGAAAAATAAACAATATTCGAAACCGCCAAGCAGTATTCATTTCTTTCGTCTCATTGTTATCAAAAAATATCTTACTTGCATTCAAAAAGGTCTCTGCTCCTTTGGTCGTTTCTCAAGTAAGTTTGAGGACCCCCCAGTTCTCATCCAGTTTATGAACCATTTATAGTAATCAACCGTCCATAACTTGGGGCTTCCCAATGGCTTGAGAAACCATCCATCTATTGTTGGTATATCTCCTACTATTGTTGCTTATCATCCCTTGGTTCACTATGGCTTATTACTCACAGAAACACCTGTGTAGTAGTTGTTTAACCAATATTCTTGGTGATTATCTCCTATAAAATCATGAAATCTCTTCTAAACCTACTAAATTCCTTTATAAGACCACTATGATCCCCTATGAAACCATGAAATTTCCTATAAAACCAATCATTTTATGGGGTGCCCAAACTGGCTTGAGACCCCCAAAAATATGCTGCTGCTGTGGGGGTGCCCAAAGAACCCCGTCGCCTGCCGGCTTCTCCTGGAGTTCACCGGTGGAAAAGGAGTTCTTGAAATCAGGGACCCCGAAAAATGTTGGGTTTATGGAAATAAATTGTTACTAAGTAATGGATGATTTGGGGGGGTACCCCTATTTTGAGAAATCCCATGTAGTCATATGCACATGAATCAATATGTAAAAATGTTGGGTTGGTTAATCAATGTTGGTTATTAATATGCAGTTTGATTATTGATAATGTTGTCATTAATCTTTATCTTATTTAGAGAAATGGTCTTATTAGCAAATATGACCACTAATGGATGATTGGGGGGTACTTCCATTTTGAGAAACGCCCATGTTTTTGCTTATATAGGGATAAGAATGGTTCATTAATAAAAATTGGGGCTATGTAAGAAATGATCGTGGTTTCTACAGGAAATGATAAGGGGTTGTATGGGTATGTGCCAAAATAGTGGTACCCAAAAAAGACATGGTTTTCTAGTAAAATGATCATGTTTTGGTGGGTTATTGGTTACTCTGTTTTGGCACACACCCATATGGGTGTTTCTTGAAAGCTGGGGAAACCTAAAAACTGGTCGGTGGTTCACCAATGAAAATAGGTGGCTTACAGGGAATTATGAATTATGGTGGTTTCTAGGGATAATAAACCATGGTTGACCAATGGCCAATGCTCAATCATAGGGGATACAGTAGTAAACAACAACAGTAGGGGATATACCAACTATAATTGGTGTTTCCTAAAGATCGGGGAACCCCAAAGTTATGGTTGGTTGATTACTATAAATTGTGGATGATTTGGGAGTACCCTTATTTTAAGGAACACCCATGTCTATTTTGATAATTCTAATATATCATGAGATATAAATATATATATATATATATGTATAAACATTCAGAGATACATGTAAATAAACAAGCAAAACAATCATACATGTATACATGTATCACCAACAGTTTTTGAACATCCAATTGTTGCATTTTTTCTATGTACATAGGGATATCTCTGCTCTTAATTACTGAAATCCAACGGCCATAGTTGTACAACTATAACTGTTCTGATGACCCAGAGTGTTTGGGCTTGTGGTGAAACCTCAAAAATCATCATGGCTGTTCATGGCTATATAACTAAACATGACTATAAGATGATGGCGGTTCTATCGGGGCCAGAACCACCGCTATTTCAATAGGGGCCCCCAGCCCGACTGTGAGTGGCGACAGCAAGAAAGAGAACCTTGTTTCCATGAAAGTGCCAGGTTTGCATCAATAAGTTCCGCACAACGGAAAAGGGGCAGAATAGTCTTTGCTGGGATATCCTTCTGTCAAAGTCAACTACACTTGGTTGTGACCTGTGTGTCACATACACTTTGCATACGCATGGTATCTAAAGATTAAAGGATATTCGCTACAAATGTACTCCCGGTGACTATCCGTGAGCCACCTACACGATCGTCATTCCAACGTGACTGATAACCTTTCTTCCAAACTAACAGCCAAAGTGTCAGAAGATTGCAAGTGCATGGATCAAAACAATCAACCCTCAAACTGGCCTTTCTGTCCCTCTCAATATAAGCCATGAAAAAACCGCACTACGATCTTTTGATGGTGAAAGGCTAGTCATCTAAATTCCGCCGCTACTATCAAAGCATGTTCGATTCGTAACCACATCATTCAGCAGCTCGGTCTGTAGAGGCCCCACTCCAGTTGCTCATTGAGACCCAGCGGGAACTGTTGGCTCGAATGATGCCATGACAATGTTTGAGATCCCAAGGGAACTTCAAGCTATCGACCATCATTGTCAACCATGGTGAAGCATGGTAGTGAATGGTAGCGGACATATAATGATTGCTAACCAACGATCAACTTGAGGTAGCCAGCCATGGTTAATGATGATTGACACCCACAAATCATCAATCATCACTGCCACCAAGAAACATTGACCAACCAACTAACTATAATTCGTCTGATGCATTATTAGCCATCATAGCTATGAACAATCATGGCCGTAGCCATGAACCATTTAGCCATGGTTATTAGCCCCATCATTCTGAATACTTAAGTCAAACAATATGATGGCCATCAATCACCTTCATCAACCATTGGCAACTAGCAAATGAATCGTGACTTTTTTGCATCACTAATCGTTGAGTCAGCCGACTACGGTTCATCTTCATATCATTTCGCCACTGGCCCCCCATTATATCAATCATTATTAGCCTTAATCAACCACTAGCAACCATCATTGATAGTAATTGGTCATCATTGGAAATCAGCAACCCTCAATCAAGCATCAATTAACCATTCTTCAAATCATGGGTCAACCATCATTGGCCATTCTTAGCCATCAGTTTTCGGTACTTAACCATTGGACCATTTGAACATACTAGCAATTCTCAGCCATGTTCAGAAGCCATCATTGGTCACTCTTAGGAAAGGATTCTTAGCCACTCATTCCAAACACTGGGGGGAAAACCAATCAAAAAAACACCAACCGGAAAAAGAGGTTGGTCACAATCTCCTAAGTCCAGCAATCCAAGAGGCATCCCATCTAGGCTGGTCAATTATCATAAACCACCAAACTATTAGTTGAACTTAACAAAACTGATATAAGCATTATCGTTGGTTGCTATCCCTGATTTTCAACCACTGTGATGGTTGGTTGTTATCCCTTGTTGCGTTAGTTAAACATGACCATAAATAGCGTTTTAAAATTCATTTTCCATCATGATTTATAACCACATGAGCCAAGTCCAAGTAGTGCCAACCTGTCTCAAGAGGCATGCCCGTGTTCCTCTACAAACTGCACGAGCCCAAGGAACCGGTCAAAGTAGGTAGACGCCACAACATCAAAAGGAGAAGGATCCCTCAACAGCACTGGCCTGTCCCATTCACAGTCCGCGAACCATTTCCTTCCGAAGCCAAATGCTCACCCAGTGACCTGTACCTTCTGCATGCAAGGTTCCCTCCAAGAAGCGTGTCCCTGTCCTCCTACTGCTAAAGGAAAATTAGTATGGGCGCATCCGACGAAATTCTCTCATCGCTGCGACTTCCTGGTGATGGTTGGACGCGGATGCGCGGGTCAAGGGAGCGTGCGTCTTGCACTGCTTCGACACCGTCTTGCGCAATGCTCTTGCGGGCTTTCAGCTTAGGAGGTTTCGTGTGCTGAACCTCCGATCCCTCACAGGATGCTGCAGCCGGCCATTTTTGGGTTCTGCAGGCCGCCGTTTTCAGGATGCCTTTCTGAGTGGGGCATGTCACCCAAGTAGCGGATTACCATTGCCCGGTGGAAGCCGCTCATGCCGCAAGTCCAGGTTCGATTCCTGGTCCGCCACGTTGCATTAACCACTGCTCGTCGATGAGCTCATAGAGGTCCAAACCGTTGAAGAAGAGCACCGACTTATCCAACTGAACGTTTCCAAGTAGCTGGCGTGAAACAACTTCTGTTGTTCAGGCTTCGAACCAAGATCGGCTTCTAGCAGCACTGCGCTTGTAGCTATAAAGTGCACATGCGCTATAAATCAACCAGCTATACAGCTACAACACCAGCTTTAAATGGTCACTTGAAGCTATAAAAAGATTAGAGATTTGAACCACCAGCTTCAACAACCACCCATCACATCCCATCACTACTCATCCCACGGAAATTCCACGAGCCTGGCCCTCCGCTGGCTCTCCTGGAGAACCCACTGCTGAGCTGCCACCAAGAAATGATAGGGGAGAACCCATGAAAAACCAGCGAAAAATCGGGAAAACGGTGGCTACACCTGTTAAAAACCAGGGAAACTGATGGCTGAACCTTTGTCAATTCAATCAATTCATACGACACCCTTGAAAATGAGAGTTAAACCTCAAAAAGGCATCGAACAGGATGGTAAAACCGATAAAAACCATGGAAAGTCATGGTGAAATCAACGAAACAAGCACCAACAAGGCTTGCAGTTTTAGCCAATGAAAAATGAATAAAATCGCCATAAACTATGAAGATGTTCTTGACCCCTCAGCATATGGACTTGTCACCTGCGAAAAGATTGATTGTCATTGGGTACCCATGGCTAGTCTATACTATGTATGTGGATGGTCCATACTAGGCATGCAAATGGTCCATATATTGCGTATGTGAGCTTGGTCATGTAGGTTGGAGGATGCGTAAAAGAGGATTCCTGTGACACCCACAGTATAGTGGGAATAAGTACGGGGTATCCTAGTCGCCACCCAAAGTTCTAAAATCATAAAACTGTTCAAAAGGGAAACCAAAGATTTTGGGGCTGCCAGCATCTCCAGAAGCGCCCAAATACCCTGCATTGCCTACTTTCCAAGAATTGGCAAACAAATATCAAGAAGTACAAACAAACGTGTCACTACCGAAATTGAAACAGTCTCTAGGCGAAGCTTGTGGTAGCTTCATGTAGCTTCAACATCTTTCAACCCTGAAACCTGCCAGTCTGCCAGTACTCAGAACTCTCACTTTCGGATACCAAAACCATAGATCTTCACTCTGGCATGTCAGGCTCCCGCTGGTATTTCCCCCCGGCTGGCAATGGCGTCCTCCAGATGATGCAGAGGCTAAATCATCTTCGCCCTGAGAAGAGCGTTTTTCTCTGTGGCTTAGCGTCTCGATGTATTCATACTTTGTCGAGTTGGTGGTTTCAATCCCCATGAAAAACATTCGTCCACCAACCAGCTTTGGGTTCGCATGCATACATTTTTCTCTATTGATGATGTATGGATGTTTATAGCTTCGTTTGTCTTCATAGCTTCAATATCTTTGTTGCGGACTCGTGAATCCATCAAACGGACAGTGGACAGCCTTGTGTTAGCACATTTCATGAAGTGGATGCTGATGCTATGGGAATGGTTGGGGTTTGAGTGGAGCGGGGCATGTGACCGTTCATGGATGCTTGGACGCATGGAGGCTACGTATGCACGTATGCATGCGGGTACGAGAGCTATGACTCCCTCATCAAACTGACCTATGTCTCGCAATCCGT
The DNA here is from genome assembly GCA_009767595.1 of Symbiodinium kawagutii. NCBI lineage: Eukaryota > Dinophyceae > Suessiales > Symbiodiniaceae > Symbiodinium > Symbiodinium kawagutii. The sequence continues at coordinate 315,634 of VSDK01006584.1, read as the reverse complement.
AGTGATACCATTCCTTTTCTTGGCTGCAAAGGTCTTGATAGTATGAAAAATGGTCAGAAAGCTGGCTGTTTCTAGTAGTATTTGATATTGTTGCTTCTGTACCCACAAATAGCTGCTCAACATCAAGCATGAATGGCCATTGTTGAGCATGACTTGCAACATCATTCAGTATGATCAACCATCATCACTATTCACCATGATCAAGCCATGACCTACCAGCAGTTTCTAACCTAGTCGACCTAGTCATATCCTGGCCGTTGCCGATACCCAACATAACCAACGAACGACGTCTGGACCGTCCGATCGCCTGCACTACGAGCTTCATCTCAACATGACCTGGGGATGCTGGGGAAATGGCTTTGAGCGGCCAATGTCTCAATGATTTACACATTTTGGGCTTTCTCAAAAAGTTTTGGGACCCCAAAGTTATGATTACAATAGATGGTTGATATTGGATGATTTGGGCGTATCCATATTTTGGGACATTGTATGTTTAACCGCTAGTGAAAATTGGTGTTAGCTAGCCATTAACCTCAATTTAGCCAATAACCTGGTTCAATCGTAGATGAATCATTCACCCATGAAAATAAATGGCTGATTAATCAATGATGGTTAGAGAATTGCTATTCATTCATGGTTTCATTGATGGTTGACAAATGCTTCGCAGAGTCGCAGAGGTCAATGTAGGGTTGATACTGGTTCGATTTTTCGAAGTGATGATACTAATCATTTAGTACTAATGGTTATTGATGGCCAGTACCCGTTCGGAATGGCTAGTGATGCTTAGGTAAACGATGATTTCACGAGTTGCAAACAATAATTAACTTGACAGATCTTGACAGGAGCAAAACTGGGCGGTCACCTTTGTCATGCAGATTTTGCCAGCATCAGGCCTTGACCACTCAGGGGGATGGTGCTAGTCCAATACGACTGGGCTCTGAAGGCTCAAACCCCCCACACAAGTTTGGGTCAGCTTCTTACCTGTCCGTTCATACAAACAAAATACTGGATACTAATTTAGCAATGGTACACAATGTGAGGTCATGCGAAATAGTCTTTAGTACATGAGGAGCGGACAAAATTGTATTCAACCAATGGTCAACTCACCATGAAAAACTCACCTCGCCAAGCACGTGGCAACCATCGTTGCATCAACCATCAACTGTTTAACATCATTAAATGTATGTTGTCCCCCCATGTTCATCATTAGTTTACCATCATTTAATGCTCAATCAATTCAGATGATAAATGTTTACCATCGTATAAAATGAATAGTCGATGGATCAACCTTTAATTCTATACAAAGCAATGCCATGTAAATCATTGTTATCCAATGGGGATTTCTCAGAATAGGGGTACCCCCAAATCATCCCATGTTGATCATTGTTGAGTAGTAAACCGGCCATTTTGTGCGTCTTCTATTTTGAGACACTACTAGTAGAGAATCCATCACCAATAGCATTTGCGATATCCGTTGGGAATTTGCAGAAACGGTTAACTAGTAGCCGTCATCATTGCACCATTGATTCTGACCATCATGAACCAGCATCATTAATCATTAGCCGGTACCAGGTACTCACTCTTAATTATCCAAAGGTTGTCTCATCCTTGAGTTGGTGATAACAACCATTTGCCATAACCTCAGTATTAGCTATGTACTGGTGAACCATGTCAGTACAGAATGATTCATTACCATATTATCAGTACTGTTTATCACTACCATCATTCTCCATAGGACATATTCAACACAACCATAGTTTGAATCCCTAAGCTTCCCTACGGTCATTACATCTTCAGGGTCACTATATACTAATGCTTACCATCATGTTCTCATTTCAACCATCTCTTCCCCCATTGTTCACCACATGTTTCACCGGGGTTCACCATCGAAAATCCCCCATCTTCCCCATGTTCAACTGCCCCGTTTCACATGGCTTTCCCCCGCCTTCCTCCGCATCCAACTCAAAGGGCGGTGGCCTTGATTGACGCTGGGGACCCTACGAGATGGAGCAGTGATTGGTAGCGTCATCAATGACCATTCATCAAGAGTCATCAAGCGTCATTAAGCTTCGTTGAGCATCATTAAGCGTCATTGAGCATCATTGAGCATCACTGAGCATCATTATATGAGCATCACTAAGCATCACTAAGCGTTAGGAAGCATCATCGAGCATCGTAAAACATCAAACATTGTAAAACACCAAGAAACCTCGTAAGACATGAGCAAACATCAATGCTTGAACATCATGAGTGGTTGAAGCCAGTAATTAATTGGCCATGCTCATAATGCTTGAAATTGCTTGAGTGATGATGGCTTCATGTTTTTTCGTGGCTGACAATAAAGGTTGGACACATAATGATTAATAACAATAATGGTTATATACTCTGATGGCCTAGCGAGTTTGGTGAGCAAAACACTCAGAAATTCCAGCGGGCAAACCATCAAAAAATTTATCCGAATGGCAATGTCCTTCTTAGGAACCAAATCTGACGTTCAAATATCCGCAATCACCAAATCGTAGGTTCAGGTCCAAGAAATCGGATCACAACAGCAAACCATCCCCAAAGCACACATCAAGAGCAGCTCTAGTTTTTGCAAGCCATGACTGATGATATTATGGTTAATGAATGGGAACAAGGACTAAGCTTCAGCTTACATGATGATGCTTAAAGATGCTTAAGCACATGCTTAAACCAATGAAATCTCAGCTCCCAACGAGCTGCTTCGGGGTTGGGAACTGCCTGGCCAGCACATGGTTGATGCCGCGCGAGCTGAGCTGTGATCCACGGCTGAATTGGTTCAGCTTTGAAATTGGTTGGGATTTTCATGTGGATTGTTTAACCATGGCAACAAAGATTGTTTATTTGGATTGTTTATCAATATTTGAAATTGAATTTGTTCAGCTTTGGATCGTTTATCCATACTAAATGGCAACTTTCACTGGTGATTCAATTTAGAGTGTTTAACCATGTGGATACTTTTAAAAGGAGTGAACCATTTGAATAGCTTTCGGATAGTCAACCATTCATTACATCTATTAAGCAAAAGGATGCTTGGAGAATTTAGGGGCACCACCATGGAAACCCACATGACGGACAAAAATACGGCGTGATCCATCGGATCCATCGGGGGAAGTTCATAGCTTCACACCCTCAGAGGAACCGGAGATTCTGCTTCATTTTGAAGCAACAACATGCAACAACGAACAAAGAGTGCCATCTGGTGGTTTCACAAAACAGGGGGGGTGCCCCCAAATCATCTTTGTTTAATTTGTCCTATAGTAAGATCCATTCATTTTTGGAGCGTCTCTATGGCTTGAGAAACCACCATCTGCTCGGCACAGAAGTCACAACGCTGCACCGGAGTCCCACCATGGCCCACAACGCCTGTGGGTGAGGCCTCAGCTGAAACTGTGGTGCAATGAAGCCATGAGAATCTCATGGGATGCGCGGCAACATCTTTGTCATAAACACGGTTTGATGGTTTGTTGTCACTTAAACTGGTTTTGAAAGTTACCAAAACAATCTTAAACCGTATCAAACAGGTTTCATGTTTGATGACTTAATGTTTCTTGTGCTGCACAATCTTTGTGATTGGGAGCGAATCGCGTCTCAGCGTCATTGTCTTGAAACGATTGCGCAATCATTTGGATGAAATTAACGACTTCCTGGAATAGTCATCGAATCAAAAACCAGTACCCAATGACTCTTGATCAGAATGCATTGGTAGAGGCCTGGTGCCTACTAATGCGGGCAGAACAAATACCGGCAGTATGGATATAATGCAACCGATGAACAAGAGCCTAATTTCGTGACTGTTTAACACTCACACGCACTCGAATACTGGCACTTTATGGGGGTTGGAGACATGGAAATGACACACCTGGCTGGTGACTTTCTAGGCGTTTATCAAACACCCATCTGATCCAAGTTGACAGGCAGTCACCACAAATCAGCTGCGGTAACTATCGACTCAATTACGTAACAATTGGCAGTGCAGCACATTGTTTTGCAGTATCGGATTCAATGTCTCTTTATGGAATCAGTGGTGCCTGCAGTTATTGACACCTCTTGAGATGTAAAGATAATCATTCTTGGATGGGAGTGGAAAATATCTATTGATACCCTTGTGTGACAGGTCAATGTGATCAGCACTTCCGGTAACTGTTCGTTGTTGGTGACTCGATTGCTTTCTGATTGGCAACTTGGTTGAGTGGAAGCGACATGGTCTAGAAAAAACCAAATGCTTAGTTAGTAATGGCGTAGTTAGTTGATAAATCACTTATGATCAACCATTAACCAGCTTATTAACCAGCTTATTAACCATCAGTTACTGACCGTTGCCATTGGACAACGGGTTGGATCCCCCCGTTTTAACCACCGTTGAACCAACGTTCGACCTCCGGCTGCCCGGTTTGGGTCTCCGCACAGGCGCGGCTTCGATCAAGGGAGTGGGCCTCGAAGCCGTGGAACAGCAGCGGCCCAGGGGCGCCCCAAGACAGCTGAGTGGTTGATGAGGATTAATGATGAATGAGATGATGACACCCGGTGGGCCCCGGACCAGCTGTAGTCGTTGGTTTAGAACTAGGGTAGCTACTAGGCAAATGGTAGATATAAGTAACTATAGTTGAATGGCTTATTATAAACCAAGTTCCCACCTTGTGCTGATAGCTAAGTTCGGTCACTGCTGGGAAAAGACGAAGCCGATGTTGTAGATATAGGGCTCGAGAGTGGCTTAAGAATACAGATAGTGGCAAATTATTTGTTAATGAATCATGGTTCGTTGATGGGGAATTGATGGTTCATGATCAGTGAACAACGTTGTTCACGATGCTTTAAAGTTGACAGTAATCAAATAATGGTTAAGAATCTTTGATGATGCTTGATGATAGTGGCTAACCAGTGGAAATGGATGCAGAAGCTGGTCAATTATATGCTTGAACATGCTCACCGCCGCTCTCTCGGAATGGATGGCACTCTTCCAAAAAATCCACCATCCCGAGGGGCAAAATGAGCACAACCACTCCCCCAAGTTAAGTGAGAAATACCCGCGGAACCAAGAAATCAATCAAACCAGTCGACACAACCAACAATTTGGTGGCTTTTAGATCCCTTGCTAAAAGTCTAACTTTTAGTGGCAATATGGTGAATTAATCATATCACACAAAGCCCAAAAGCTAAGGTAGCAGCTGTAATCGACCCAAACAAATGCACCAAACTCAACAAAACCAACCAATCCAATCAATCCACCCGGCGAACTTGGTAAATGGGTTCTCAAAATAGGAGCAACTCCAGATCATCCCATATGAATCATTTATAGTAAAATACCAACCATCCTTGGGGGTTCCCTACTATAAGAAACCACCGAATGGTTATGTTTCTTGGTCATCCATGGCTACATCACAGCCATCTCCGAGTCGCGAGATCGGGTGCATGGGCGGCGTTTGAAGCAACGTTGTGGCCAGCCTTGCGATGGAGGTTCAATAGCTGAGGAATTAAACCTGTGCGTTTGTATGCACATAAATGCATACAATATACATAATACATCATTCAACGACTTTTCAGCTTTAGTATAAACGAGATGTAGGCAACAAAATACAGCAAACATGTTCATGCATGATCGGAGTGCTGAAATGTCTTCGAAAACGCCCGTGCATACGCATCATAGACAATTTTTCTTCGAATAAACCACATATTCATATCCGAGTCTGTACAATTGCACATCCGCATGTGACTTTCGTGTTGGCTCCGACAAGGGATTCCCTTGAAAACCCGTGACTCCATGGCCGTGTGTTCGCTTCATAACTTGATGACGCGTGGGCCTGGAAGAAAACAGCTATTTCTTCGGGTTTTGGTGTACCAGGCGGTTTATCTACCAGGGAAGCAGCGAATCACCCTGGGAATTAATCTACCAATTGACCTGGAAGTACTTTGTTGGTGATTTGCCAGCTAACCACTTGCTACCACAGAGTATCTTGACTTCACCAGGAAATAGCTTTCGTTCACATGCCGGCTATCCACGTTGATCCAGGGTAATGATATTTTCCGAGCTATATACACATTGACCAGGTTGAAAAATATGCCGGAGTTACCCAGCAACCAGCCAGGTTTTGGGCATCCTCGGTTTGCGAAAGCTCCTGCTTTTCTCCTTCGTCCACACAGGGATTCGAAGGTATGGGTGACTGGTGACCTATCATTGTGGCTACCTGGCTTGGTATCCCGAAACTGTAGACCTGGGGCCTCTAAATGTCCAGCATCACTGACAAATGACTCGATCTTCTCACGCATGCCTACTGTTCGTGGATGATATGCAACCAGTCATCGCTGGTTACATCGGAAAAACTCGCTGGTTGATGATATCGGCCCAAGTTCTTTAGCTCGTGATACCCAACCATTGTCAATTTCCAGTGCTTCTAATAATTGCTTTCATAACTATCTTCGCTGCTTACCTCTCACCATTGAACCGCTGTTCATGGCCGATTCGTATCAACAAAGCGCACATGAAAGCGATTTGCTCCAGCTTAATGTGCTTGGTGGCGTTTAGATATCCTACTCAAACTTTAATAATTTTTGGTAGGTACATGGTAAACTCATCTAATCCCAAAAGGGCTAAAACATCGAGGTTAGTGGCTGTACGGCAACGAGTATTGAAAAACACACACGGGTTCTTGGTTGATATGCTACCCTGTAGTGATCGGGCAATCCCGGTAGCTCCTGGCCTGGCTCCCCCATTAGAAGGGTATAGGGATACCCCTGGCTCTAAGCGGCTCCATCCCAACCAACAGCTAGTGATCACACTGATCTGCCATGTGTCGGTACTCTCATACGCCCGATAGGGGTTGGAGCATCAGTTTTTTGGCCTGGCTGTTTGTTTCCAGCAGTGTCCTCAACTATGATTATCTATTAGTTCACCATTGATCAATCAGTATTGGGCGTTATCAACTACATGATTGGAGCATGAATCAACATCAATAATCATCAATGGGAGATCAATATGAATACATTCAAAACCAGCTCTATTTGGTGGATTTTGGTGGTAAATCACCCGCTAGCTTGCGAATGAACTAAGAACTGTTGACTAATACAAACCTCCCATTCATTATTTCGAAGCTGGTTGGTTACATGTTCGTCCATTTTGAAACACGGTTTAAGAAACCTCCTGTAGAATCATCTATAGTTGGTGTATATCCCTCTATTCTTGACCCCTATTATCAACCCAAACCCATTGATAAATCATTAAAAAACACCTATGTAGCAGTTGCTTAACCATTAGTGTTGTTCATTACCCTCTATGGTTAACCACTATTACCCACTAAATAAGCACTATGAAACACTATTGACCATTGTCAAGTACTATTAATCACACTACTAACTAGTATTAACCACTAAATAACCACTAAATAATCACTACTAACCACCATTAACCACCATTAACCAGTAAATAACCTCTAAACAACCACTCTTAACCACTATTCCTCACCATTAACCACTATTAACCACTATTAACCACCAATAACCACTATTAACCACTAAATAACCACTAAATAATCACTACTAACCACCATTAACCACCATTAACCAGTAAATAACCTCTAAACAACCACTCTTAACCACTATTCCTCACCATTAACCACTATTAACCACTATTAACCACCAATAACCACTATTAACCACTAAATAACCACTAAATAACAACTAGTAAACACTATGAACCACTAGTAACCACGGTTCTCCAAGTCTCCCCTACCTCGCATCTTCAGCTTGCGCAGCCGGTGCGGACAAGACCTGCCAGGGTCCCTGGAAAATCACGTGGGGAACTCCATCCTGGTTTACTGCTGGGTGGTTAGATTAGTTGCCCAATCTCAACAGCATCTGCAAGTAAACATAGGAGTTCCATGTGAAAGTCACCTGCAACTGCAAGTAAACCTAGGGGTTCTACTTCCAATCCCAATCCTGCAGGTTGCAAACCGGGCAAACTCACCTGGAAGTAGAAAACACCCACAAGTTCTACTGTTTTACATGCGAAAATGGCGATTTTCAGCCTCCAGGTTACTTCGTCCGAGGGTAGATGAATCAAAACAAGCTGTTGTTGCTGGTTGCTATGACTACTAAGCAAATACTAGGCCAGCACAATGCGAGGTTTTAAACATCCCTTGTTGATGTGGTGATGCTTGCTACTTACCCCTAGTCAACCAAGTTTAAGGATGTATTGTTACTATCTGTGATCAATTCCTACGATTTTTGTTGGATATGTACCAACCCACATCAACTTCAAGTAGTTTCCAATATTGACGAGTATAGTAGTTGATATTGACACTAGCATTCTTAGCGTACTTTTAGTGTTTTCCAACCAAATCAACCAATCATTTCTACCACACAGTGGAGACAAAAAGCGCCATGTTTTCTTTGTTGTGATGTGTATCGACGTCAACAACCCGGATCGAATAATTTCAACTATCTGACATGGCTCGTAATGGCTTGTTCACCGGAAACATCGGAGCATTAAACATCCAGCATCATAATAAACATGCTGGTTGAACATACCTCAATAAGAAATTTTAAAGTCGCATAGTTGGAAATAGCCATCTAGCCATACCTCAGAGATCACTTCTCCTGTGGACAGCTCCCAAACGTGACTGAAACCACGTGTGATCACCTGTACTGAACCTTGCAGTGAAGCGCTTACAGTATTTGTGTGCAAGCAGGAACAAAGCATGAAACTGGACCAACATGCCACATGATAAGCTCAGAATAGACATCTACTTGCGTGTTTCTCAAAGTGTTAGGTGGAGAGCGGCTACTCACTCATCGCTTCTTCAAATGAACTACACACTTCAATCTTTCAAAGACCGACTTGTTGCATCACAGCCGAACTCTTGCTGTGATTTGTTCATCTCATACTTCAACAACAATTGACAATGATTGACTTGAACCCAACTCCATGCCGTCACCTTTACACCTGCGAGTCTGTTTGAACCCGTCCACACCTTGAATAATACAGTTTTGTTGATCGACAACAGATCCACCCACCTTTCACTTAAACAATATTTTCATCCTTATCAATCATGAATAGTTGGCCTTCAAATATCATTTGCTATCCATCACCAACTGCCCATGGTGGTTACTAGTAGCCATGTACCAGTCATGATGGTCAACAGCCAAGTTGTGAGCAGCTACAGCAACTACTTCTTCGAGTTCGAAAAAGGTACGCTGGCGCGACCACAAAGCACGCCTGGCGACTGACCAGCAAACCCTCGCCCTTGTTCCAATCAAAGGTACTCAACCTGCTGCGTGGGCGAGTTCTGCGGTGCCACAACTTGCTGAGGAAGCGGCGTTGAATAGGTGAACAAACTCACCTGCAAACAGTTTACTTCTGCCATGGCAAAGCCATCTTACTAAATCCCCCCCGCCAGTTTACCTTAAATGCCTTGTGATTGATCATGAAGATCATAGGGAAAGTCTTCAGAGCTGGATCTGGATCCTACTGGTTAAGGGCTGCGGTTTACATCGAGCCATAAGTTGGAGTCGTGAACTCCCTTCGCAATGAGCTGACCAGTGCGAACCACCTTTCAAGACATTCCCGAGCTATTTGAGGTGCTAAGGCTGCCAGAGGTGAATATCCTCCCGCGATCCGTACCAGGAATGATGAAACAGTGAGGAAATTACAGGTACTTCAGTAATCCTGTTTGGCTGTGTCGGGATGCAACCCTTGAGGCGTACCGGAGCCATGTTGCGTCGCCCCTTTCACTTCATCCTACCTTTTTGCTACAACCAGTTGCAACCTTGATCTGTCCTACTGATACCACATAGGTTCTCATCAGCTATGTGGTGGTTTCTCAAGTCATAGGGGTACCCCAGTTATCATCCAGTAGTAACATGTAGAAACCATTTATTGTATTGAACCAACCATACCTGTCGGGATCAGATATGTTTAGAAACCACCATATCAAAAACACATGCTCTGTGTCTTACAGTTCCATCGCACCAAAGGCGCCAATCATATCCTGGCGAGAACAAACTAATTGTTTGACAGCCGGAATAACAACATCAACGACAAAAAATAACACCATGAACAAACAACACAAGCCAAGCCAACCCCAGCACAAAACGAAAACGCCTGACAGCAACAATAAACAACTCCGACACCCACCAGCGACAACATCAACCAACAACCCTACCGGTAACATCAACAACCACAAGAACATCAACCAAACACCAAGAACCATAGTAACAACATCAACCAAACATTGCAACATCAAGATACAGCAACAACCATAACAACCAACAACTCCAGCAACTGCAAAGATCTTCACCCCTGCGCCCGCGCTAAAAATCTCCGGGCTTTCCCGCATATTACGAGCGCGAGAAGCCACCACCTCGGGCGAGCTGCCCAGTCTTGACGGGGAAAAAAAGTGGTGCCCTGCATCGGAGTGACCCCACTGTGCCCATGATCATTTCACAAGAGTTTATGGTGGTTGATGATTGTCCGAGTGATACTGGTCATCATCATCATCATCATCATCATCATCATCATCATCATCATCATCATCATCATCATCATCATCATCATCATCATCCATAACATCATCCATAATCATCATCATCCAGAACATCATCCATAATCATCATCATCATCATCATCATCATCATCATCATCATCATCATCATCATCATCATCATCATCATCATCATCATCATCCATAATCATTCACCATCAACCATCATTAACCATCAGCCATCAGCAATCTGGTTGATCATGGCTGACCATCACTATCACCTCATTACTCGTTGATCGCTTCCCACTTCACCTTCCACATCGGTCACCGGGCATCCGCACCAAGCGCCCACCGCCCGCGCCGCCCTGCGGGTTCCGCAAACAAGCCTGGAAGGCCGGCCTGAGTTCCGCAGCGGTGACGCGACATCGCTTGGATCGTGAAAGTAGCACATCTATCGCGTTGATCAGTGACCACTTTGATTAGTTTAACCAGTTTAACAGTATAAAACACATTTGAAAATAATCATATCAGTTTTTGATTAATCATAATCACACAGTCTTAGTTTTTGATTGATAAGCACCAGTTTTTGATTCATGATAATCATATAGTGTTAGTTTTTGATTGATCAACACGCTTTGAAAAAACCAACAAACACATGAACAACCCAGTGATTTGGCAGCGCCAAACTGCTAAATCCGACGACCCAAACAGGTTAGCAGGAGTCAGCGGCTGCCCAGTTGCGTAAAGATTTCCAGCATAGCCGATGGGCACGGCAGGAAAGGGGCCCCCC
>VSDK01006584.1:284638-304294 GCA_009767595.1 Symbiodinium kawagutii | reverse complement strand
GGGAAAGTGGATGGATGAGTGATGGTTGATTGATGGTTCACAAACATGTGCAACAAAAAATAGCAGCTGCCCAACAACTTGAGTCGCATCGTTGAAATATGCTGGTGCCCTGTACACTGCTCCTGGTGCTGATGAACAGTGCGATTCCCAGTTGTTCTGATGACCCGAACGATAAATGACCACTAGCTTTACTATGAATAGTTAATCATCTGCCATCAAATATGGGGGGTTGTAAATTGATGAAGACCCTGTTGGTTCTTTCAGGGCTTCATATTTTATGATATAAAAAGCAACTTCGATAACGCACAGATTGGGTCTAAGTACACATTCTCTACACATATGTTCATAACTACGCAAGCAATATGAGTATCTCTACGACGTGTTGCAAAAAAACAACAATCTGCCTGTATATCACTAACAAAACACATATGCTTGTCTACCTATCTGTCTATTCAACAATCCATAAAATTCAATCAATCCATCCATATCTTCATATATCTCATCATCACCATCATCATCATCATCATCATCATCATCATCATCATGATAATCATGGTCATCAATAATTAAGCACACATAACCAGCCATGTGTATACCAACCATGAGGAAATGTTACTCCACCAACAGCTGGTTACATATTGTATATCCGTGATCCAGCGATATCAAGCATGAACATCCCTGAAAACACCCTTCTGTGCATCTATACCTACCCAACGTACAACTACTATCCATTCTGGCTACGGGTTAGCCGGGCCTCTGGTACCCTCAATATCCCAACGCCATGATCACCAGTTCCTAGTCCAACTGTTGGGATGATCAATCCATACACTTGGGACGGCATTGGTAATGACTTCGCCATAGATGTGAATCTGTGCGTTGATGGATGGTTGAACATCTACTACCTGTATGATTTCTAGGCTATTGAAATGTCTTGAATGTGTCCAGTTGGTTTCACCAGGTCCTAGTCATACCGGTTGAACGAGGGCATTGGTATTCAAGGCTTTGGTTGGAACCCTCCCGGTAGCCCTTTCAAGGCCCTTTCAAGGGCCATATGGTGGTTTCTTAAACCAGGGGTACCCCAAAATCATCACTAAATCAACCTTTCATAGCAATAAACCAGCCATTTTTTGCGTGTCCCCATGACATGAGGACCCCCCACCCCTGGCGGCCTCGCTCCCTCCCAACCAACCGCGTCAGGTTGCCAAGGGAGGCGAGCGAGGGCTAGCGGAGCGCGGCCCCAGGTTGCCTACCGTAACGTGGCGCCGCCGTGAGGTCTTGGTCAAAAGTGGGGGATGATTTATGGTGAATGAACTGCTGAAAGGCAGTTGATGATGGTGGTTAGTTGATGATGCTTAAGAATTGGCAGAATTGATGATCATTGATGTATCGAATGAGTGGTTCGTGGCTATAGATGAGTGGTCAATGGTTGTAGAATTGATGATTCCTGGTGGTTGATGTTTAAAATGGTGACTACGAACGGTTCTGGTGATCTACATGCCATTTCGAGTATTCAGAAGCAAACATTGGAGAAGTCAACTACAACCAACAGAATGTCGGCGCAGAACTGTGTATGTATAGAGCCAAACACAATTGGGATGTGACTACCCTGCCACAAGCATCCAGTTAGCCGTCAGGGAGCAACCCAAAGGTGGGCAATCCCCTTTTCCCCTTGGACAAACAGCAATCCTCGAGTTGCTCTTTTGTGAAGATCGTCCTACAACAACCAATGAATAGCATTGCTGGAAGAAACCCTTTTGCTGCTTGAAGGGTCGTGAAAGCATGCCAAAGAATGTCGTAAAACAGCACCACTGCTTTCTTTTCCATCGCCAATTCAGCAGGCTGAAGTACTTTGTTTGCATCACAGAATTGCGTCCACCCTCTGTTGGACATTCTTGAAACACTGGCGAAAAAAGGATACACGGTTGCCGCTGAGCTCGCCAAGTGACAAGATCAACCAGGTTGCCGCTGAGCTCGCCAAGTGACAAGATCACCCATAGTTCGTCTTCATTGCTGAAATCCTCTTCTGCCGACAGCAAATACCAATAAAGGCATAGCGAAGTTCTGTCCAAAGCCAATTGAGGTGACCTGTGGCGTTCTCCCATGCCGGCAGGTGCGTGATCCTGAAGCCATTCTTTCTCACACCCCACGCTCCTGGCTGCTCACATTCTATATCTGACCCTGCACTGGTCCAACTGATCCCATCTATTCTTCAGATGGAAGTGACCTGATAGAGGCGCATAGTTGGTATATCTGTACATCCTTTGGGCATTCTCACCGATTCTCAATCATCCACCAGCTAGTTACTCTAAGCACTAAATCTATGGCTTCTTAATCATTTATCGAACCATTAACATACATGGTTTGATACCCCATTACCAATCACTAACAACCAGCTAATGACCAGTATTCACCAGCTAATCCGCATTCATCACCATTATAGATTAGTTATCGTTAACCACCTAGTGATACCCTCTTCTTAGTAGTCATCATGGCACATTCATAACCATCATTGATACCATCAACGAACCAGCCATCAAACCACCAACCCCCCTGGCATTCCTCGGCACCGACATCTGGGACTCCCAGCTCTCTTCCTTCCCTTGGTGGACCCAAGCCACAGCTCCCGGTCCATCCTGCAGATCGATGGCCGGAAAGGTACGGGGAGCTGGAGATCCTTAGCCACCTCCGCCTGGATGTGCAGTTGGGGGTAGTTCACCATGGTTATAGACTCTGTAACAGGGGTTGATAAATATCCCCGTTTTGGAACATTGAACATCACCTTTGGATGACTGTTGGGGATTATTCCTATAATGTTTGGGTGATGTCCAATTGGGACATTTAATGATCCCTGTGTAAGGTAGCTAGTAGCTGATGACCTTCGCAACCATGTTTGGTAGCTAGTAAGGTAGCTGACCACCTTCGTAACCATGGGGATTTCTGCCAGTTCCGAGCAGTGGACAGGGCACATCTCCAAGTATAGTTCTACCAGAACTTGCATCTACCATAACCTGTAGTCTGGAAACAAATCTTGCTAGCTTAACTAGATCCCTTGCGAAAAGTCTAGCGGCTTTAGTGGCGAAAAATCGTAAATCAATCATATCCCAAAAAGCCGAACAAAAGCTAAGGAAGTAGCTGTAATCCACCCAGAAATCAGACACTTTATGAAGCCAAGCAATCAAAAGTCATGGCCCGACCAGTTTTTCGGGTTTAAAAGGCTGCCGGAGTTTCGATGCTTGGGACCGACATAAAACCAACACCGCAGCGGCTGACCAAAAAACTGATGCTGAGTCAACTACCAACCTCTGAAGAAGAGTTTTCATGTTTTCTCACAGTAGATGCTTTCCTGAGAGCCCCAGCACCTCAAGCCGACCTATCAACCTTGTTGGAGGACCAAACCCCACATGTTGCTCGCACCATTTCAAGGGCTTACCTGTTGCATGATGATCTCTGAATGATTGGTGCTGATATGTATGTAAATAAATGAATAAACATATGTTATATAATCATATATTCATTTGTGTATATATATATATATGCAGTATGTATACAGATACTTGTGTAAATATATGGATATATTTGTATATGTATATGTAATATCTATATGCTATCTACCTCACTACCGCAATCAATCATTTTGACTAGCGTGTGAGCTATTTCGCGCCCAGTCCCAGGCAAAATGTGGGGCGTTCAAGCCTGAAGGGAATGTGAAACCATAAACCTATATGAGTACTGTATGGCGATAGAAGAAAACGACTCTTGTCAAAGTTTCCCTTATCATCCGTTATCATTTGTGTGCTTAGAGCTGTGTGGTTACATTCCAAAGGCACGTGAACAAAAAACACTGTATCAAACACGCAATCCCGAAGCAAGATGTGCATGGGTCCCACCACTTTTGGTCCATCTTCAGAAAACACTACCTCCATGTCTTGCCAGCGCAGAGCATCCCTTGAGCAACATCTTCCAACTACTTGGCCAGTGATGAATCATCTACCTGCATTGTTGGCGCCCCAAGCGCGGTGCACTGTGGCTCCCCACCAAATAGTCTCGGCAGGGCTGCCACAATTGCGTCAGAATGGACTTGACCTGGTGTAGTGGACCCGAAGTGTACTCTGCAACCCGAATTGAAGTGTTTGAAGCGAAGAAACCGCAGTTTTGACTTTTTTTGGGGTGGAGCCTTTTATGAGTACAGTGCTTCCACAAATCAGTGCGGGATGATGGTAAGTGATGTTCATGATGTGTGTCTATCAACTCTTTAAACAGTTCAGGACTGAAATTGGTGACAACTAGAATCCTGAGGGATTGCAGTGAAGATCGCCAGCCATCACAAAATTAACTTGTTGATGATTTTCTTTGTGTACTGACGAATGCCTGTTCTCTCTTGATCAGTTCAGTCATTTCATGTATTGAAGGTGTGTTTCTGCTTGGTATGTGGGTGACTTTTGCTTCAAAGATTCACTTGGGCTACCATTTGCTTTAAACCCTCCTGGTAGCTCCTAGCCTCGCTCCCGCTTTCAAGGGCCCTTAGGAATACCACTGGCACCTCGCTTCCCAACCACCAGCCACTCGGGCTGCTGAGAAACTTGGAGAGTTGTACCAGCGAGGACCTTCATCAACTGCAAGAACTAGCACCATGACAATGATAAACGTCAAGGACGGCAATGAATAAACAACAATAAAAAACAGCAGGATCCCTAATGCCCAATGACAGCAAAAGTGATAAGAATAGCAGCAAACATCAGAACTCACGAACGACAGGAGGAATAACAACGAACAACAGTAAGGACAAAAATTAACAGCAGCTAGAAGAACAATGGACATGCATGAACATCCATGAACAACAGAATCACTGGTGGCTTCTCGAAATTGAGAACCCTAAGAATGGATGATTTATTACTATCAATGATTACTATTAGATGATTTGGGGGTCCCCTACTTTGAGAAACCACCACACAACCAAGAAAAAAACAACAACGAGCAACCAGGGCACAGGTCCTCCTGCCTTGTGCACATGTCCTTGCAATCCTTTCCGCTCGAAGTGGGCGAACCGAACCCGAGACCTCTGCACAGCGTTGAGGACTGTCGGGGCTTCCCAAGCGTCTCGGGGAGTTGAGACTGGGATGCCATAGTCTATAAAGCCTTCCAAGGTGGGTTTCCCTAACCCCTATAACTAGCCTATACCCATAGTGAATGTAACAACTATAACTACTAGCCTATAACATCCTATAACTATCCTATACCCCTACAACCAGCCTATGAAGTGTAGATTGCTCTTTCAAAAAAAACTTCGCACGGGTGACCTCGGGGTTAACCATGATTTGTATTGGAAACTTACCGCACAGTAAGTGTTAGGTCCGTGGCTGGACCGGAGTGCTTGAGCCAAATAATCAATGAAACTCATGATACATCAAACACCATTGATATTCCTTGGCATGATTTTGTGTGATGATTAACTACCTAGAACTCCAACCCTACACAAATTTCTACTCCCCGGTATTTTTGCTACGCTTTCCTTGGAACATAGCAGGAATCATGCCACACCGTTTTATGCAAAGGCCTCGAGCGCAAAAAGTTTCATGGATAGATCGAGCATGATCGAGCGGTTTGCGACTGGGCAGTTTTTGTTCCTGTCTCATGGCAAACAATCGGTAAGGGGATCAAAAAATATATTGCACATCCCCAAACAATCAACTTCATCTGCACGTCGACATAAAAGTATGCGGAATCCATCAACCGTGCCCGTCCATGTGTGTATATGTGTATGTCTATATTATTCACACCTGTGCCTCTACACCATGATTAGTACTTTGAACACATAGTGTTAAATTAATTAAACATAATACCCATACACTACTTAATACCAGCATCTATTCTGCACACAAATGTACTTCTAAACACTTGTAATTCAAACACATGTGACTTACTTAATTATATAACGTTGGCAATATCTTATTGCAATAAACATGACATATATCACAAATATGGTGTATGCGTGCAGTTACCAAGCAGGTTTAAAACCCAAACACTCGCGCCATCAACCAACAGGTGGGTGGCATGTTCCCGGGGATTTTTTATCCCAGATTTTCATGGCGTCGAGCTCGAACGTTGGACAAAATCACAAAATATCTCAGGGTTTCCCAACATAGGGAACCCCCCAAAAATTGTTGGTTCACTAATGTAAGTTATTCAAATTGATTTTGAGAAGCCACCATCCAACAAACGCAGTGAAACACCCTAAAACAACAATGAAACCCTGGTACATGTGGTGGTGTCCCAAAATAGGGGTACCCCCAAATCATACATTATTAACCATTTATAGTCTATAGTAATAAACCAGCTATTTTTGGGGTCCCCTGTTTTGAGAAACCCTCATGTGTGTACACACTCTTGTAAAAAATTAAACAATCCCTGCCCCCTAATGCTGAGCCCTGGCCTGGCCTACTTCTGTAAAATGCATCCGCTTCTAAACCAATGTCGGTGAGACTATATCTGGTTGGTGGTTGAACCACCCCTGTGAAAAATATTAGTCAACCAACCATTGGTTAACCTTTACTAGGACCAACCATTTGATAATCAATACTAGGGAAAAGAAAAGATGTTTGAAACCACCAGCCAAGTATAATGTTGACCATTGATCATGATGAAGCGTTGCCATGCGTTACCAATCAACTCAAACACAGCATTTATGCAGAAAATGGTTCCACGTCTGGGAAAGTGTCCAAACATGTCAAACAGTTTTTTATCGTTGCTATGATTATGTTTCAATAAGCAAGATAGTTTTCAACAAAGGACACTTTAATTCAATAAGATCATATTGACTCGTGCGCTCTGGTTAGCCAGAAATCAAGAAACCAACTGAACAAATGTTTGTAGTGCCTCTGAGGCGTGGAGGGGGGGAGCCTTTGCCAGCCATGTGCCACAACCGACAGACCAATCCCACTCCCGAAAAAACGTATCCCACCACTGGGGTTCCTGCCGGTCGCAATCAACAATATTCCACTCACTTAAATCATCGTCCTCCTGCGCGCAGCGGCTGGGGTACGCCCAGTCGACTAAAACTGCAGGGCCCTCAACCTACCAAGTTCAAAGATCTTGTGGTAAAAACTCAAGTATAAATGGATTAAAAACACCATGTATCACCATGCTATCACCTCAATTATCATGATCACCTATGAAACCAAGTTGCTATATTTACTATATCATCTTCTTATTTTCATCACTGAGTGTGGCTATATATCAGTTGGAGTTTGATCATGATGATTCCAACAATAGACCAGGTAGTGCAAGCACAAGGATACCGCGTTTTGCGTTGATATCCAGCAATTTTGCTGCAATCCTATCATTGATGAAATCTACCAATCACATGTCGATGATGTTGTGGTTGCTGCCAGTCAATGACCGATCAAATCCAATACCATCTGCATCTGATTGGTCAATGATCCACAACAGTGCAGCAGGTTATGAGATACTAAGCTCACTGCTCTGATAGCTGCTGGAATCATCGCAGAGGTATGCCGAAAACATGTCTGAAATAATGTGACATGTTCCGGATCGCATGTATAGTGATACCATATGCAATGCCAATGCATATCATAAGATCAAATAGCCATGAACTAAAATGAAGAAAGAAACACCTATATCTGATAGGCAAAATCCCTGCCTGGGATCCCATACCTTACAATCCCCCCAAAAATGGCCCTACTGGAATCCCGAAGGACCATGGGAGCGCTAGCATTTCCATCTCCCCAACGACTCGCCAACCTCGATTTCTCGAGAAGCAGGCGCCTGGCGACTAGCGGTCGATGGTGGTTGAACTACCCCGATGAAAAATATGCGCAAGTCAACTGATCATCACCCCATCAAGAGTAGTCTGCTCGGTGGTTTCAAGAATATGCTTGTCAACCCCATCATTTGATTAGTGAAAATTGAAAAACATGTTTGAAACCACCAAGCAAACTACTATTGGTCAATGGTGGTTACTGAAGATTCATGATGCTTAATAGCGGTCAATTGTGTCTCATACTGGCTAAAAGGGCTAGGACAGTTTGATTGCGGAATGATCGACCTCAATGAATACTAATGGTCAATAATGGTCACAGGGCGAACGGGGGGGGTTTGCGCGTAATAGTTTATGGTTTATAGTTTTAGGGTTTTAGGGCTTATGGTTTTAGGGTTTTAGGGTTTATGGTTTCAAGGTTTTATCGTTTTTCTCCAAGGTTTTTAGGTTTTTGGCTTTACGGTTTAGCTTTTCAGGGTTTATGGTTTAGGGTTTTAGGTTTATGGTTTTAGGGTTTTAGGGTTTTAGGGTTGTATGTCTCCAGAATGCAAGCAAAGCACAGGTCAAGGACCTGCGCGCGCCGTCAAGCTACGCTTCATGTCACACATGTGCATTTTGTCCCGTAAAAACCAATGTTTTTTGACGTTCCAAGACGCTGACGACAGAGGCGCGGGCAAACTGGGGTATTTGCCCGTAAAATTACGATAGCAACATGGTTGATGATTTGCAAGACTGCCTTTGACAATAGTTGTAACAAAGCATAGCAAGTCAATGCTAGTTAATAGATTGAACTGTTAAGAATAGTTTATGTAACACAATCTGTTGTCACCGCCAGCCATTGTTACCACCATTCTCTGTCCTATCTTGTAACCTTAGGTGTGAAGGACGGTGAAGGACGCATAGATAGGGATTCAACACCAACTTCAAGGCACAACATGGTTATTTCCATCGCTGGTTTGCCCACGTGGCATCATCGACTGTAGGGACACGAACAAATCTGCTGACGCCGGATTTATGCCTAGCCGTTAGCAGAAATAATCATTAGTGTCAATCAGCATTTTGCCATTACAATCAAGTATATGCTGACACAAACACCAATCGTTTTAGCAAAATTGTTGATAGCCACATAATGTTGATTCCTACACCGGCAATTAACTATTTATGGACGAAAAAAACAACAAATCATGTTTGATTCAAACACTGACCAACGAAGTGTAAGGGAGTCAACAACAAACCATCACGGGATACTCTTCAAGAATTGTCAAATTAACATCAACATGCTTTCATTTTCTGCTGATAAACCTGATGGCACCTTTCTCCCCTAACAAGATGTGCTACCGTTTAAGTTCATTGCTCATTGCTGCAACCCGTTGCACGATCCCCTCCTCAAAAAAAGAAAAACACAAAGGAAAAACAAAAACGAGCATATGCTGCGGACAAGACCAATGACGTCTATGCTAAAGAAAACGGTGTGCATCTAGTAGTGTAATATGTGTACAGAAATGTATACATCAATAATCATAGATAGAGCCAACGGAAGCAGCATGTGTAAGGGTGTCCGGGTCCGGATTGCATGTTGAGCTACCTGGAAGCTGCCAGGCAAGCCCATGGATGTGGTCACTATGCTGGTTGGTGGTTGAACCCCCCCTGTGAAAGGTCTGCTAAAAGGGTGGTTGACATCATTTGTTAATATTAATTATGTGTTAATAGGGTGGTTAATACCTGCTTCTCTATCAACCAATCACTTGTTCATAGTAGGGGAAACAAAAAATGTTCGAAACCACCAGCTAGCATGATCATCAACATTGTCAAGACCATGTTTCTCGTCTGAAAAATAACATGCATCCTTCAGGAGAGAACTTGGGCTTCCCCGACTATGCGCACTTTTGTAGATATCTATCTGTTTGTCTATCTATCCATAATATGTGTATATACGAAGAACAAAAAAACAGCAGTAGTATAGATGTACGCTGAGCACACCTGCATGGACATGCGCATGACATACATCTAATGTATACACTGCATTTGAAACATGTCCTGATTTACATGTACGTGAAGTACATGCATTTACTTGCAGCTAACTGTTGAATATATGGCCGTCTGGTTGGTGGTTTCAACCCCTATGAAAAACATTAGTCAACCAACCAATTGTTTAATAACTACTATAGGGGGAAAATAAACATGTTCAAAACCACCAACCAGCCATTCTATGGCTGTTGACCAAAACTACCCTGGTGAACGTTCCACAAATGACCAAATTGGTCGTCAAACTGTTGCGATGTGAACTACTACCCCGGTGGCTGGTGGCTTAATATCGACCCAGCTCGCCAAACAAAAACAGGGGTTGCTATTCCCTATCAGTGCTGTTGATAGGGAATCTTATTCCAGGTGGCTTGATAGAGGTTGAAGATTCCCTATCATTGCTGTTTATCCCCTGTTCTCACCCATCAAGTGGCTAATCAGCCACTACTTAATCAAACATGTTTCATGGATTTTTTTGGTTGAGCATGATTCACCAACCACTAATCACTCAGTTTCAATTCACCAAACCCTTTCATGTACTAACAAAGCATGACCTGTACCATCAAAGCAAACAACCCCTGGCGATTCGGCCATCAACACGGGCGGCGCGTCACGCGCCGCACAACGGCACCTGCAACCGCTCAGCTTCCACAGGCGGGGCCGCGCCCCGCGCCCCCCAACGGCCCCTGCAACCGCTCAGCTTCCACAGGCTCCTCGCTTCAGGGGCCCGTGCCCGGTGGCCATCTGGCCATGGGTAACAACTGGCTACAGGCCGTCATCTGACTTGGTTCATGATGGCCATGATGGCCACATGTTTTTGGATTTTTTTCATTTTTTTTTGGCTCATAGATATAGCCATGATGGCTTTTTTTTTGAAATATATATACATATATATCTTTTTTTACTATCTTTTGGTTCATAGTTAGATCTAAAAGCTGGCCAAAAAATCATTGAACTTAGCTTTTAGAACAGGGAACGGTGCGTACCTCTCGGATCTGGAGGTAACCCATTGCGTACAGCACAGGACAGCGTGTTGTCGCTGTCACAGCGACCAATTGGGATAAATGCCACAAGTTGATTGGCACCAACGTCAACAAAGATGGTCCAATCACACACAGTAAAATAGAGATATGAAACAGCCACTGGTCATCATTTATGCAATTCCATCTGCTTGATTATCGCATCTGTTTGAGGATTAAAAACCCACAAATCATATGGGTAGCTAAATTGACTAAAACATGACCATCAATATGCTTGATGATGGCCATGTTAAAGCCCAATCATCCACAATTAAAGTTTCTGTATCCTATATCTGTTTGATTATAGATCATGACCATCTCCATGATGATGTGCCGGCTGCGACTGATGATGATTTATGGCAATCTATACATAAAAAGTATCATCCATTCGGGAGAATAATCAATTGATCGTTATCTGTGGCATCGACTGATGATCGCATTTCGCCCAAATTTGTGGCAGCCTTATAATCATTGATCGTTATTGCTTACAATGATCACATCGTTTATAAACTATCATGATCCTCTTCTGGCTGGTGGATGAACCACCCCTATGCAACCAACCCTTGGTTAATACATTTGGGAAAAATGTCATCAAACCAACAACCAGAAGTTGTTTAACCACTATTGTTGCTTATTATCCCCTAGTCTTAGCCATTATTAATGGTTGTAACCCCTGTCAACCTACTGGAAAATGAAAAGTGTCATCCAGCATTTCATCAGAAACCTGCTCGTAGCTCCTTAGCTTGCTCCCAACCACCAGCCAGTAACCGCGTCACGGGTGCGCCAGTGGGCCCAACTTGGTTTCATCAGTTGCACCGCAAGTGACGGTAGCCATGGATATGCTTCACCCCTGGTAGAGGGTTGCTTAAAATAAGGGAGCCCAAAAATGGTTAGTATATTACTAAAAATGGTTAATGATTGATGATTTCCCCACAAAATGAACGATGATTAACATGGTTGGTGATTTGCCGGTACCCCTATGAATTGAGAAACACCCATAGGATTTTTGAATCTTCCCATACGCTTGGCAGAAGTTGTAAAATCCCAGTTCTGCTTCAATCAAAATGCGACTAGATGGAATTGACCATTGGAAAGGATCTTTACTACTAACTCACGAGTGAATATTATTGATTCACCATCCATCATTTACCATTCTTGACCACCGCTGTGTTGACTAAATGGATGTTTATCAAAATTGGGGACCCCCCAAATCATCAAATATTAATCATTTAGAGTAATAAATCATCAACTTTTTAGGTCCCCTATGACTTGAGAAACCACCTATGTAGTAGTTGTTTAACCATTATTGTTGGTTAGTATCCCCTAGTCTTAACCATTATTAAGTATGAACCATCATGAATCATGACTATTAACCATTATGAACAATTTCTTATGAACTATATTAACCATTACTCGTAAATCATGAAACATGAACTATTATGAACTATTAACCATTATGGTAATTAACTAGAATAACCATAAATAAGTATAACCATAAATCACTATAATGAACTATTAACCTAAATAACTGTTAACCATCATGAATCATGAATCCCCATTATGGTTTTTAATTAGTGGACATGGTTTTCTCAAATTCTGCGAATTCTCATCCACAACTGCTCGCAGCGCTGGCCTGAGCACACGGGGCAACACAGTCCACCGCCTGCCGAGTCGATGGGTGAAGGATGTTGAATCAACGATCAATGGTTAAACATTAATGGTTGGTTCATGTTTATCACCATTGGAACAATGGTTGGTTAATGGTCGATTAATGGTGGATGAATGGTTGATTAATGTTGATCAATGAATGGGGATACCTGCCTTACCTGTTGGGCGTCAAAAGGGCAGTGTCACAAGCGCCTTCAAAAACCTGCCAGGGCCTTCAAGGGCCCAAAACGTAGGAAAAAAACTGGCCAGTGATGGGGATAATGATGGATATTGATCAATGACTGTAGGAAGTTTGCTTACAACAATTCTAAACTCAATGATCAATGATGCTTAAAGGGCTTTGCTTCATAACCAACATCAATGGCTATTGATGGATATTGGTTGGATCTTTGATGAGCACATGCTGCTATGCATCATGATTGTCATTAATCCATATCAATTGTTGATCATAGCTATAGGTGGCTACTCTTAACGATCACCAATAATTTTCATTGTTGATGGTGGTTAAAAATGGAAAGGGACAATATCTGGCATGGAAACCATGGCTTTAACCATTATGTACAAAAGTTTCTTGTATGTTTTCTTCCCAACAATTTCCAGAAGTATCACTGGGTTGGTTGGTTGATTGGAAAATCTACGTTGGAAACTCGTGTTTTAATCAGTTTTCCTGGATATTCTTCCACCAACCATTTCCAGGAGTAACGAGCAAACATTATGGTCAAATACTACCAGAAATAACAATAAATAAATAAAACAACAGTTGAATACTTGGTGGATTTTGCTGGCTGGCATCCCTTTCAATCTCAGTGTGGTTTTGTGACATTCATACGAAAAATGAAAATACATTCACCAAGATTGCACACATTGCGTACACGAGATACATTGAAAACACTCTACATAAGTACGTTTATGATACACACGGCAAAAAAACACCATGAATTCGTGTTATATTTGTACATATGCACTTAAAATTATCTACTAGATAACTCATCAAAATCCTAAATATAATACTATAATATTCTACATATATAAACAGATATGAGGATAGTACAAGTGCTCGGCAATGGAGCCCCGCTTCACCATACCAACAACGCGTTTGTGGCGGGCCATCTTGCAAGCGTTGCTAGTCCCTGTCCTTGTTGTGTAGTTGCGCTATCCACCACAAAACTAGCTGGTCTACGCTGGTTTACCTACTAAACATTTTTTTTCTTAGTGCAACCACTTTAGTTTACCATGGAGCGACAAATTCCTTTTTAGCGCAACCAGTTGTGTTTACCACGTTTTTTTCATCATCCTTCATTGAAAAAAAAAAACATAGCGCCATCAGCTTGGTTTACCGGTAATTTTGCATAAGCAAGTTCTGCTGATTGTAAAATGACCCAGTGAGAATCAATGACCCAGTTCTGCTGTTCTTCGTTGGATATGCCATGACCCAGTTCTGCTGATCAAATTCAGCCAGGTGCATCTGGATGGGTCATGGCCAGTCCAACAGTTGCTGGTTGTGAGCCAGTCATCGCAGCCGGGGGGTGCCTTGGACCCACGTCGTGGTCATGGTTGACTGAGATGGTTGATTCATGTTACCAACACAGCTTGAAGGTTGATTCAAATGTGGTGACTATAGGTTGATTCAACATAGTTTGATAGCTATAGGACGGTTGATGGTTGACTAGGACGGTTCAAACTATATACCGCATACATCGTTTTATCATGGTTGATTCAAATGTGGTGAACAACCACAAATCAATTCAAACAAACTACGAAAACCGTTGATTCGATAATGATTGGTGACAATGGTTGAAATTCATGGTTGATCAATTGTTGATGAATTGTTTGATTGATGGTTTAGCCGGCGTTTGATACATGACTATGTTCATTTCATAGTCAACACATGTTGAGTTAATGTCTTTTTGGATTGATCCGTTGTTACTTGACCGTACCTTTGCGATTCATGAGCAGTCTAGCAAGGGTCAATGGATGGTGATTTCATGGTTGATTGAAGATTGATGAACGGTTCAAAAGCTGGCCCATGAGGGTTCATCAGCTTTAGTGATGGCCAGGTCAAGGTTTGTTCATTCAGCTAATCAGCTGGTAATGTTGTCAGCTTAATGCAAGCTATGGTTGATTGCCGGAAGAATAGTTCACAAATCAATGTTCAAGAATGCTATTCGGCGAATCATGCTTAATGCCTATTATCCATGAGTATCGCTGGTTTACGAGTTGAACACCAGGCTAGCCATGATGGCTTATTGCTGGCCAATCCATCGTAAATCAAATGAGTGATCATTAAGCTGGTTAAACAGCTGGGATATACCATTTTGATCCGTGGGCACATAAACTGAAACAAGGTAGGTTAACCATCATTACCAAGCATTACTTGGTGGCTTTTAGATTCCTTTCTAAACGTCTAACAGCTTCAGTGGCAAACAATGGTAAATCCATCATATCCCTAAAAGCCTAAAAGGCTAAGATAGTAGCTGTAATGTACCCAGGTTAAAAAGAGAGCGGGTCATTATACAGGCCCCATTTTTTCATGGTTTTGAGCGGTTTTTAATGATTTCCATGTACTTGTAACAAAGATTACCTGAATAGGATTAAAGCATGCTTATCCCTTGCAAACCCCTGCATTCAACGCTTAAATCCATGTATGACACCATAAATTTTGTTTATCTATATTTGTAAATGTTCAAAGAACATCAGGAAGTCGTTACATGTATTCATGGCTATTAGAATCTAACGATGCCTGAATACCCATGGGCTGGGCTACATTCTGTGGATACCAGATTGGAAACTAGAGCCCTGATGCAATGCTACCTTTGGAATTAACTCTGCTCTGTTGATACCTGGTTGCAATCTCCAATCCACTGCTGCATTGCTTCCTGTATGGTTGGGTGATATGGGGTGAAATGAATTGTGTTGCAATCTGGTTGCCTGTGGTAAGCTAGTGCCCAACTACTTACTGGATAGAATTCCCCTTGTGAAGATTTGGTTGCCATCGATAATGCACTTATGTCTTGCCACCCATGGATTTATGTACTCATGTATCATTACCTATGAGACCAGCTGCATTCGATCAATCCCTGGTTAAAATCTACCTTGCACTTCTGCCATGTACAGCATATATTGGTATTTGGTTGTTACTCATTATGTGCTTATGCCTTGCTTCCTGCCCATAAAAGCAGCTGCTGGGATAACCAGATGATACGTAAGCCTAGTTGGGTTTATACTACTTTGGGTTGGGGCACATGGTTCACTAGAGTCTAACTATCAATGGCACAGGCTGCAGCCTGTAACTTGCAATCTATCATGTTCATGCCCTTCTGGCTTGCTACTTTGGGACTAAAATAGTTTCATGCCACATGCAGTACCTTGCCACTCGGTTGCGAACTATCATGGACTTATGTCTTGCTAGCTAGGGGATTGGCTCCCACAGGAGTGGTAACAAATACATAGAAATGTATTTATATTAAATGCTTATATTTACATATATATATATATTGCCTTAGTTGGGTTCTATTGCAAAACCAGTGCCTAAGTACCCATGGGTTAAGCTGCATTCTATTGGTTCCTGGTTGCCACAGTGCATTTCTGCTTTCCTACCTACAGAGTTGGGTCATATGGGATGACCTGCATTATACTGCTGCCTGGCTGTAGTCTCTGTTGAGATAGTGCCTAACTGCATTACACATGGGATGTATTGCAGCTTACAATATTTATAATTTTAGCCAACTTGTTTTCAAATTTGATGGCAATTTACATGCCATTTTGGCAATTGAATCCCCAAGTGGTGGTAACACTTTGTAAAGCCTCGGTTGGGTTCCCGAAAAGTAATGCCCAAGTGCCCATGGGCAAAGCTGCCTTATTTTGAGGCCTGGTTGCTATCTATCATAGATTTTTGATTTCTTACCTATAGAGCTGTGTCATATGGGATGACATACATTATATTGCTACATAGTTCTTTTCTGATCAGCTAGTGCTTAATTACAGATGGGGTTTGTTGTAGTTAGTAGCATCCGCAATTTTAATTTACCATCCAAAATGCAAATTGATTTCAACACTGCTGCCTGCATTCAATATTGAATATTGGCATTTCAATTTTGAATTTGGATTCTTTCTTATTTAAGTCTAGCATTAGCAATTTCATTTTAATATTTGCAATTGAAATACCATATTTGCAATGAAAGTCTTACATGGCATGCCCACATAAAATTGCAGATTGGAAATTGTACTTTAACATTTGCAATTTAATTTAGTATTGGCAAGGTATTGCCCTAGCATCTCCCAAAAACAAACTGAGTTACCCATTTTGAATCTAGATTGCCAACAGTAGTTGTTATTGAGAATTTCTTTCCGGGGGGAAGCAGCGGGACAACCTCTGGGAGAAGGGTCTCCGGTCATCCCCCCCCGGGGGGGGGGGGAGAAAAAAAAGTGTTTTTTTTTTTTACGTTTTTTCTTTTTTTTGCTCCCCCCCCCGGGGAGGGATGACCGGAGTCCCTTCTCCTTGAGGTCAACAATTGAATTGGCAATTCAAATCTGCTTTTGGAAATGGAAATTCAATAATTACGAGGAATTTAAAGTTTTGAAAACTTGATATGTGTAGCAGTTTAAATTCATGATTGCAGCTTGTTGATCTTTAATAAAGAAATCTCCAGATGAAACAAAATCAAGATCAAACAGCCAAGAAGGAAATCCAACAATTCAAGTGAAGAAAAACCCTTAAGTATGAAAACACTGTGTTTCTACAAACGTGGGAAAATGGGGCGTGTATTATGACCTTTTCTGATTAAAAACTGTGGGGAGTTTATCATTATTAATCATGGTCATCCATTATTAACCATTATAATCATTAACTAACTATTACCACCATAATGCCATCTATTAATTAATATGATCACCTATTAATTTTCATCTATAATCATTAAATGTAATCATTATCTACCATCAGATCACCACTATTAAGCATCATTATGCCCCACAATAGGCTGCAACCTCCAGCTCCGCTCCCGGTAGCACCTCCTTGGGGCTACGGAAGATGTGCACCGTGCCGTTGGCGGCCGCGGCCATGAGATTCAAGGAATCCGTCGAAAAGGCTGACGGGCGGACGCGGGCGGACACGGCGGGGGATGCAGCCAGGGAGGGCGAACTCGTGGTGCTGTGAAGTTCGAACATGGCTAAATTTGGTTACTTGGATGTGCACCTGGGGTTGAAGCCATGGTCATCACCCCCTAGCTGAACTAACCCATGATCATGGTCAATCAATGGTATAAATTAATCATGGTTAAGTAATATGGCTTCAACATGGCCAATACCAGTGAAGTGAACCATGTTGAAGGTATAGATGTTTGATGTTCATGGTCAATCAAGAATGGTTTAGTATTGGTCATGGTTCATCGATAACGGTATTGCATGTTATTACAGTGGAAGTCCCAATGTTTAAAGGCGCAAATGGATGATTCTTGCTACTCATGTTGGCTGTTTGGTCCTGGTTGAAAATAGTGGATGATGCTTCCATTCAGCAACTAGTTGAAAGTATCTTTTTGCGAATTGCCGTGAAGAAAACGTGGTGGTTGGGAAAATCCTCCTATGACTCACAGCCTTCTGACTTGGCTGCCGTGCAACAACATTGATGTTGGACGTTTGCTCAGGCAATTTGACAAACAACATGTTCGTTTCTTAATTCATAGGGGATCCCTCATATCATCCTCTATATTAACCATTTATAGTAATAAGCCAACCATAAAATTGGGGTTCCCTATGAACCAAAGTTCTTTGACGCTCGCACTGCTGCCTCCTCCAATGATGAAAGGGTTGTGTTGCCAGCAACCAAAGCTCTTTGAGGGGATCTTTACAACACTTTGTCTGTTCAAACGCCTTAGCCCGACTAAGACACAAGTCACCAGTGTGGAAATGCTGCTAGTCATGTTTGTGGTTGACATCATGGATTGCGATCAAATCCATCAAAACTGCTAAAAGATTGTCCTACAGCTGAGCAGCGCTTACAAACACATAATACCGTCGGGTATGTTTTGAAACAGCGGTACCACCGGCAACAATCCATTCGGGACGGTTTGTAGTGCTTGATGAGGAATACTAAACGCTTTTCTGGTTGGTGGTTTCGACCCCTATGAAAAATATGATCGTCAACCAACCAATTGTAAAATAATTACATGGGAAAATAAAACATGTATGGACACTGACCGGTATCGTGACAGTCCGAAGTCAAATCACCATTGTTTTACGCGCCGCTATGACTCAAGGGCCCTGTTGAGCCCCATGTTGCAGCGTGGGTGAGAAATGACACATGACAACCTGGCGCATGACTCAGTTCCTTTCACACTCAACCAAGTCTTCAGGGGTCATGTGGTCTGTACACAATTTGAATTAAGTCAGCGCTTCTTCTTGGTACGATGCGTCTCTATGCCTTCCACGCGAACCAGATTGCTGAGTAGGGTCTTCACCAGCAGGTCTGGTCGCATCAACTTCGTGAGCGCGTCCGCAACCATAGTTGAAGTAGAGGTCCAACGGACTTGGTCACCTCCCTTCATGGATCGGAACGTCCTGCGTCCGTCCTTCCAAAGGTTTTCGTGGATCGCACTCAACTCAATTCCCAGACGTTTGTCTGTCACTTTTGCCGGGACCTCTGCGTCCAGATGGTCCGACAGTGACCTGCAGTCTGTGAGAGCAAGATGTGGAATCTGCTCACGGGACTGCTCTTCCCAGCGCTTCAGGTCGACGATGTGGCCTTGAACTTCTCCAAGTAGTCCACGGAGTTTATCTCCGATTTCCAAGCCACTTTGCAGCGAATACGTTTCAGCCTGTAGCGTACTCCGACAAACGCGCTTGATCGTCGTACTGGAAAACGACAGGGGAAAGACACGCAGTGTCTCTGTCTGGGATTTCAGCTCCTTGGCTGATGCAATGAACGTGGCACGTCCTTGCTGTGACCTGAAACCAGGTTCGTTGCTGAACGAAGCGTCAGTGATGGTCAAGATGGCAAAGTCTCGCCAATCGATCCATCCAACTGGGAACCTCAGTTTCACAAGCTCCATGTTGTCAACAGCAAAGTTCACTGCACGATTTGCTTCTGCCAAAGTAGCACAAGTCGCTCCTTTGATCGATGTCTGCAATTTCGACACTCGGTAGGCGATGTCAGGGCGAGCCTGTCGGGCTATTCAA
>VSDK01006584.1:264291-277462 GCA_009767595.1 Symbiodinium kawagutii | reverse complement strand
CTCGCTAAGACTCCTCCTTGTTTCTGTCCTGCGCGAAACAATTCTTTCGCCTCTTCCTGGGCGCGAGGGAAGACATGTTGTCGGATCGTCGCGATCAACAAGTCCAGTCCTCCAGGTCGGATCAGGGGATCCGCACCTAAGTCTCTTGCAATTAAAAAGGCGTCCCCGCGCAACCCCTCGATGATCTTGTTCACGAGCGGGCTTCGGTCGATGGTGCTTTTGCGCTTTTGCTTTGGGCTTCCACTTGGGCTCATGCTAGCCTTGGGTGCAGCTTTGGGGCTCGCTGCAGGCGATTGCGTGGCACCTGGAAAGGGAAATTCCTCTACTCCTTCAGCCGCCTCGGGTTCCTCTTGATCCGGATACCCGTTCGGCAGTTCTTCATCTTGCGGTTGGGCGACAAAGCCATCTTCTTCGACAAGTGCGGTCTTCTGTTCGAACAGTTGGATCCGCAGCTTTGTCCGGAATTCCCAGTCGTGGAAACTCGCTGCATCTCCTGCAAAGATGTAGCTCCCTGATTTCGTTTCCAGTGGGGCTGACCCCGTCCGCTCGGCTCCGTATTTGAGTCCCGCCACGGACATTTCAACGATTCTGCAATCGCTGGCGACGACGCCAGCCGTGCAAAGGACCGTCACTGAGATCGGTCTATTTCTCGAACACTGTTCTTGGTTTCCAGTCTCGCAACGCGGAATGGCACAAAGGCCTCAAGGATCTGCACGTACCACGGAGGGTCGCTAACCGCTCCGCTACCAGTATGGAAACTGACCGGTATCGTGACAGTCCGAAGTCAAATCACCATTGTTTTACGCGCCGCTATGACTCAAGGGCCCTGTTGAGCCCCATGTTGCAGCGTGGGTGAGAAATGACACATGACAACCTGGCGCATGACTCAGTTCCTTTCACACATGTTTGAAACCACCAGCGAGTTCTGGTTGATAGTAGGGGGTGATAACAAATGATCGTCAACAGAATTGATAGATATCAATCTCAATGATTTGATGATGATTACGTAGGGGATGATAACAACTATTGATAGATGGCTGTGGGTCAAAACCCTGTACTTCTGGTTCCCCTATCATTTAACCATTGTTTTCCTTGCTATTGTTGGTCATTATACCCAGTTATTGGTTGAGTAATATTCACCCATAGCCAAATAACAACCATCATCAACAGCAACTGTTGGGCATCTACGCTGCTCTGACCATCCTGGCCGTGGTCGGCACCTAGGCCGTGGATGCAGCACTCGTTGGCTCCACGACGAAAGCTGCACAACATCGTGAAGGATGGAACAGCCTCAGTTGGAATAGTGGTTTTTGATCGGTTTGATGGGATCATAATGCTTGAGACAAGGGGACTTTCGTTTTTTTATGGGATCAGAATGGTTAAGACTAGGGGACTAGAATAATGTTTTCCTTTTTTAGGGGATCATAATGCTTAAGACTAGAGGACCAGGGGACGATAACCAACAATAGGACCTGTATCGAGGTTTCTCAAGTCATAGGGGACCCCCGAGTTATCATCCAGCTTATTGATGCTTTATAGCAACAAACCAACTATCAGTCTGGGGGTCCCCAATTCTAAGAAACAGTGTCGGTGTGTGTCGGTTGGAAATCTCGAAATTCATGGCATCCCATCAACGCTGACAACGGTAACCATTGACACAAACAGCACCTACCAGCGATATAACCCCTGTGGTAGCATGAAACAAAACTGTAATCCCAATCCGATGATCAACAAATGTGACAGAACATGTTGAATTTGATGGTGTTTCAGTGCCGTTTGGTGGTTTATCAAGTTGACTTGGGGTGCCATTATGATCCATAGCCATCATGAACCCATTATAATTGATC
Source organism: Symbiodinium kawagutii (assembly GCA_009767595.1). Classification (NCBI taxonomy): domain Eukaryota; class Dinophyceae; order Suessiales; family Symbiodiniaceae; genus Symbiodinium; species Symbiodinium kawagutii. Next base: position 275,615 of record VSDK01006584.1, on the reverse strand, counting down.
ATAATCCACCGAACTGTAGTTATATCTGCCACTTGCCTGGTAGTGACCCTAGTGAGCAACCGACGGCTATAGCCAACATGATTGAATATTAGTGGTTATCCATTACATCATAACCACCTTATTCACACAAAGAATAGCTTGTCAATTGATTGTGGTTCAATAATAGCCTCGCATGATACTAATTTACCGCTTTCTCTTAATCAGTGGTCAAACCACAGCTAACAAGAGTAGCTTGTTTGTAGCTTGATAATTTAGTTTATCTGCTTGGTGGTTTCGACCCCCATTAAACATATGAGTCAAACATTTGTTAACAATTACACCAGAAAATAAACAATGTCAATCAGACCACCAGCCAGATCCTAACCAACAACAGCAGCTTGATCAACAATTCAATCATAGCTAATAACAGCAGTGGCTTCATCAATCAAACATTCACAAGCTAATTAACGTAAAAAGCCACCAATAAGTAACTTCATTGATGAATTAACAAGGTGGTTCAGAAGATGCCTGGTGGTTTAGCTTCTTAACCTGGTGTAATGTTACTCCACTTCCATTCACCAGAAGATGCTTGGAGGAGTAACTTCATTGATAAATCAACCTCCAACCAACCATCTTGGTATTTATCAATGGTTAACCATTTAACCATCTTGACTAACAAGTAACTTCATTGATAATGACCAACATCAACCACCAACAAGTGACTTGATTGATAAATTAGCAAGGTTTGGTTCACCAACTAATGACCATCGATAAATTAACAAGGCTTAATGACCATTAACCATCTTCTGAACCTTTCTAATTGGCTTCATTGATAAACCACCAGCCCGTCATTGACAAATTGCACGGGTGTTCGGTTCAGCTTGTATTTAAGGTTTGGTGCTTGTATTTAAGGGCCGGGGACTCCCACAACATACGTTTCCACAACCTATGCCTGAAAAACATACATCAAATCTTGAATAAAACCTGAATTACTGAAATGCCATCGAATTCTCAAACCAAGTAATATTTAGTGTTTCTAGAACAAAAAACATATAACCCAAGGAAAAAAATCATCTGAAGTACAACCTGATTTTCGTAAATACAACCAGATTTTAAAATCAGGTTGTATTTAAGGTCGAATTTTTTTCAGGCCAAAACAAATCTGAAAAAAAAACAAAAAACTTTAAATACAACCTGATTTCCTCAAATACAACCTGATATCAGGTTTCATTTCAGGGTTTCTTTTCAGAAAAAAGAACAAGCAACCTTAAATACAACCTGATTTCCTTAAATACAACCTGATTTTAAAATCAGGTTGTATTTAAGGTCGTTTTTTTTTCAGGCCAAAGAAAATCTGAAAAAAAACAAAAAACCTTAAATACAACCTGATTTCCTTAAATACAACCTGATTTCCTTAAATACAACCTGATTTTAAAATCAGGTTGTATTTAAGGTCGTTTTTTTTTCAGGCCAAAAAAAATCTGAAAAAAGAACAAAAAAACCTTAAATACAACCTGATTTCCTTAAATACAACCTGATTTCCTTAAATACAACCTGATTTTGCTTAAATGCAACCTGAACCATTGGAGGACCCCCTACTTTTTAAAAAAAAACACCAGATTTCATTGTGTGAGGTCCCCCTAGACCTGATTTTAAAATCAGGTTGTATTTAAGGAAATCAGGTTGTATTTAAGGTTTTTTTTTTGGGGGGGCTAAAAAAAATCGACCTTAAATACAACTTGTTTTTAAAAGAGATCTGGTTGTATTTAAAGTTGTTTGTTGTTTTTTTTGTTTTTTTGGGCTAAAAAAATCAACCTTAAGTACAACCTGATTTTAAAATCTGGTTGTATTTCAAGTTTTTTTGTTTTTTCTCTCAAAAGAAACCCTGAAATGAAACCTGATGTCAGGTTGTATTTAAGGAAATCTCGGTGTATTTAAGGTTTTTTCGTTGTATTTTCAGTGTTTTTTGGCCTGAAAAAAATCGACCTTAAATACAACCTGATTTTAAAATCAGGTTGTATTTACGAAAATAAGGTTGTATTTCATTTTTTTTCTTTGGGTTGTATACTAAATACAATTTATTTGAAATTTCGATGGCATTTCAGTAATTCAGGTTTTATTCAAGATTTGATGTATGTTTTTCAGGCATAGGTTGTGGAAACTTATGTTGTGGGAGTGCCCGGCCCTTAAATACAAGCACCGAACCTTAAATACAAGCTGAACCGAACACCCGACAACACCCGTGCAATTTGTCACCCGTCATTAACCAACATCACCCTCCAACCATCTCCTAGCCATCGCACCCGTTGGCTTCAACCACCGTTGGTGCCGAGCTGCCCAAAGCCTTAGCACGGTGCCGCGCGCCGAGGCCGTCGCCAGCAGCTGCCCCGTGGGGTTCAAACGCATGGCACGGACCTGGAGGCAGCGCAGCTCAGGCGTCCCCCGGGGGAGGCCGCCCGAGATCCCCTGGTCACCATGGGGATCTTCCTCCAGGGGATCTCCATGGTTCATACAGGGTGGGCCCCCCAAGTCCGTTATAACGGCTAGTGCAACTTAGGCCATTGAACAAGCTAGTTATAGCTACTATTTGCCTGGTAGTTAGCCTAGTGAACTAACCCAACGACTAGCTGATGGTTAGGGGGCCCACCTTGTAGATATGGCAACCATGGGTACCCACGAGTGAACGAAACTCATACTGAAACAACACATGAACCATTGGCAACGTTGCTCAACAACTCGCCATTGAACGGTTTGTTTGACCATTATTAGACCAGTGTATCAATCATCCTGATCCTTGACTAACGATCAGCCATTGCATAGCATCATATTAAGAAACATAATTATTAGCAATTCTGAAGCACTACCGAGCAGCTTATAACACCATCATCATGATTAACCATCAACCAGCTTGTCAACCAGCTCATTAGTAAAACCCAGCTACAATGGCCATGATGAAACCTGCCTATTCTCATTCAATTAACATGGCATTAACAAAATCATTCACCATGGCATTATGGCGCCACAATTCCGCCATGGTATGCCAAGAATATCATGGCAAATGCTTGTAAATGCCATTGCCAAATGGTTATTTACATTAGCTGCCTAACATCATATAAATGACCAATATCCATGACTACTAATGACTGCTCACCATGGCATTAACCATGGTACTACAGCAACCAAATGGTTGTGGGTCAAAATTGGGTAGCAAAACAACCCTTGGTTTATAAGAGATTTCCATTATAAATGGCCATATTTGGGGTTCATCATTTTGACCCGTACCCAAATGGCAGTGGGTCAAAACCCTGTACCCCTGGTTCCCCTATCATTAACCGTTGCTTTCCTTATTGGTTGGTCATTATCCCCAATTATTGGTTGATTAATATTGACCCCTACCCAGATGTAACCAGCACCTGGATTGCGGACCATGGCATTTTGCCCATGGCACTACTACCCGTAGCCGGGACACCGGTGTACGATGTGCCAGCACTGCTCCCAAGGGTTGCCTGGGCCCGGCGTAGCGGGTGTAGCCTAAACGGCTGTGTCGTTCAGGCTGAGCCTGAGTAGATGTGGGGAACCTTCTCTGCGGCGGGATATAGCAATTGTAGTAGAGACCAAACATGGTTTTCAGTGATGGTTGCCATTCTTAGTTGATAGTGATGGTTGCCTTACTTAGAGAATAGTTGCTAGTCCTTGATGACTCTTGATGGTGGTGAACATGGTTGATGGTTGATGCTTTTTGTTCGATGATGCAACCATCAACGCTATAAAACCAATGAGTACGATGGAGTGGACATCTAGGACGTTTCGCATCCAAACTGGATCAGTGTGGCTCAACAGTGAGGTCTCGACCCAAACTGTTCGGCGGCATTCGCCTTTTTGAAACTTTGGCACCCTGCCACAACTGGCCCAGTTATGTGGCGGAGCACTTGAGTCACTCACTGAAAGGCTCCCTTGAAACACCCGGGCCGCAAACGACACCAGCTCAGCTTTGGATGGAGTTCAACCACTGAAGCAAAGGCTTCGCCATCGAGTCTTCCCAGCCCGGGTCCACGAAACAATGGGCTTGGTTCGGCACAATGATCTCTGACGCTTGTGGAAAATAGCCGTGAAAGAAGGGATTCAGAGACCTCGGGGCATCAAGACGATCTCCGTGATTCAGGACATGAAACAGCACAAACTGTCACAGAGATCATCACAGTATGCAAATATGTTACTAGATGTAACTATAGTACACTATGACTATGTAAATATGTTGACAGCACAAACTTGGACGCACAAAAAAAGTTCTTGTCACAAAATTTCAAAACTCAATGACACTTCTGAACCTTTCAGATCTCTTACCTTGGTTTACTCCTTACTTGTTTGTGTTTGAACCGCCCAGTCATGAAATCCAACCATGTGTTAATACATTGAAAAAACATGCTTAAAACCAGTCAATTTCACCCACACTAAACCCGTCCAACTAGTTGCCATTCCAGGCGCCTGGGTGGATAAATCACATCTTCTTCCGCGCCCAGAAGCAGCACAGGTTTCTGAGCCATCACCGGAAATCGCGGCCGCAGCCAAAACGGATGCTCCGTGGTGGGCCAACCATCGCAGGGAGCCTCCAACAATCGCTTCACGTATGCCGCTTTGCCACCATCCAAGGAGATTGTCTCAGTACTTGGAAGCAGAAACAAACGTTGCACCAACGAGGAATCCCACATTCTGCCAGTGAGAAGGTAGAACCAAAAGGCCACGAAACCGTACTCTTTGAACACATTGGTTTTGTGATTCATCATGGCAAAGCCAGCTCCCAAAGAGCTGATTGGAACAGTTGCCATGAGAACTGCAGCATGAAGAAAGTCATCTGGAAGTTTCGGAACAAAGTCTCGCAGCAATCTCTGCACTAAGATACCCCCTTGACTATGTCCTATTAAAATCACATGTTTCAAGGCCAAGCTCTGTAGTGTCACTTGGATCCTTCGCAGGTGATCTTCCGCAAAGATGAAACGCCCTGGGCGCAACTCCAACACGTAGCTGTCGAAACCGTTCTGCGCCAACAGCCGCTGCAGGGACTGAAAGTACCAGGGCCCATGCCACATTCCAGGGATCAGCACCACTGGGGTGCGCTTCGGGTTGTCGCCGTCGACTGGGAGATGGGCCACAGTCCTTGCAACATGAAAAATCCCATGAAGTACAGTAGATTTAAACGCGCAGCAATTTTGAGACCTACAGAAGATCCGTGACTCAAGTTTTGACACAACCAATTTGGTACTTTATGGTGCTTCTAGTTCTGTAAGAGAAGACCTGAAGCACTGAGGAAAGCAAACATCCAACATCTCAGGGCGAGCCACAGAGGCTTGGGCGTGCGGCAGCGAAGCAAAAGATAGGCCAAGCTGCAAGTTGCTGCTGCTCCCAGCAAACCACGAAGAACAGCATTCTCAAAATGTTGAAACGGCATGACGAAAAGGCCGAATGGACGAGTTTTGAAAATACTCTGCTACACTGTTCCACTGAGAGGAGGGTATTGAGGCTGCAAAAACCACCCGCATAAATCAATGATTGTCTTGGTGGATATCTGCAGGTGCCAAAGACCAATTGTGAGCTGCTCTGGCACTTTGACTATGAGATCTTTGGAATTCATCGACCAAGACATATCTCTTGTCAGCAGGCTGCTGAAAAAATATGGTCCTCCATGCAAATATTGAAAACGAGCCACCTACCATTACACGTGTCGCGGCAACAACTCCAGTGCAGCTATGTCAACGTCGCCAGGCAATGCTGAGTGATCATGTCGAGGGCAGAAAAGATGCTACAACATCCACTTACTTGGCAAAGAGGTTACCTGATGTTGAAGACCATGACGTTGAAGGCCTTTTTGCTCATTGGAGAAAAAAGGTCATTGACAAGAGCTGGAGAAAGAGGCAACTTACTTGGTAAAGAAGCATACTGTCGTTCCCGTGTTTGGTATGATCAATTGCCCTGGTCACTTACCATCCTTACCAAAGTATTACCTTACGTTTCTGATCGGCATGCTTCCAATCATTGATTACCAAGATCTCGTTGATCGTCAAAGCCAACTGAATCTTGGTCATCAACGATCTCAACTAAGCCATTTCACGGCATCATCTCATCAATAAATTCGTAGTTGCTCATCCTTTTCATGGTCATCGTTGCATTGGTCTAAGCAGCTCACGAAAATTTTCGAAAGAGCCATCGGGATGGCAATCTGAAACACCACTTTTCCCGAGCCGGGTAACCTCTGAGGCCTGGTTAGTGCCCTGTTTATCGCTCCCGATCTTGGCGAGTTGATTTGTCCAACACAAATGTAACCTGTTTGGTTCCTTTGGAACATTCATCCATGACCATAAAGAATACCATCATTCACCAAAAGATACATCACATCACCAACAATTCGAATCAATCCATTCAAACATGAGATGATCATCAAACTATCATGAAACCCACAATCAAACGGACCAAATGGCAACGATTTCATTCCCAAGAATTCCATGGTGTCTCCAATGATCACGACGCGCGCATGCTGTGCCGAGGTGCAAGGTATAGGTGTCCACCACACCCACCAAGCCGGCACGAGCTTCTAGAGAAGCACCCTGAGGAACCCGTTGCGGTCCGAAGACCCCACCAGTGAGGCTGGAAACAGCCGCTGAAGTCGTGGGTTGATAGTCGCTGGTTTGTGAAAATTGGCTGAACACCGAAATCCAAACATGCAACTTATTCGAAGTGAAAACGGCATAAGAAACAGAAACACGAAACACTCTGGAGATAAACGACGCAACCGGTTTATGATGTTCAATTCTAAGGACTGTCCATCCACTGGGGGAAGTCGTAGGCACAATGACAACCAATTTGATGCTCCATCCTCTCTGCTGTTTCGCCTCACCATGGCAACTGTCAGGTTCAAAGGTCCAACGCTGTTGGGTTGCTCCCTGGGGTTCGCTTGGGTACGTCTTGCTGTTACCGACCTGTCCGAAAGGACGAAAGTCCCAACTATCCATCATGGATAATCCAAGAAGTTGCGGTAGCCAACCACTCATAACTCAGACAGATGATTCCAACTATGCTCACCATCAACAATTCATACATTCGTGACGATCAACCAGTATTTCTCATGATCCATGATCAACCATGATTCACCATTCAGCGCTCATTATTAGCTTTATCAACCTTTGATGAATTGACCATTGATTATCCCATCATCAATTAACCATGATGAACCAACATCAACCATAGTTCAACCATCATGAGCCAAAGACAACCATAATCAACCATGAGCCATAATCAACCAGAATCAAACATCATTCACCATCATTAGCCATTAGTCGACCATTAGTTAACCATAATTAAGCCTTAATCAACCCTCATTCACCATTGTCAAGCACATTAATCATTGATTCAACAACGTTTCAACTTTCAACCATTCTAACCATAATTAACCATTCATCAACCATCATTAGCCATTGATTCAACCATGTTTCAACCATTCTAAATCCTCACTTCAGCGGCATCCCATCAGAGTCCTGACTGCCAGCGACCAGGGGAGCAGCCAGCAATCCACGCCTCGCAGCACAGGGAGCAGCGCCACGCCATGGTGCGTTCAAAGCAATGCTGGTTGGTGGTTGAACCACCCCCATGAATAGATTGCTTTCGAATAGGCTGATATTAATTGGGTATAATACCCTAATATCAGCCTAAGATATGAATAGATGAATTGCAGATTAATCATAGGCTGATATTAGGTTAACGTATCGATGGGTGGTTGGTAGTGATTAACAAATGGTTGGCTAGTTGATAAATGACCCATGATCAACTCCATTTAGCGACTTATTAATCGTCACTGACTGGTTGGTGGTTGAACTACCCCTTTGAAAAATATGCTTATAAACCAACCATTGGTTGATCAATACTAGGGAAAACAAAAAATGTTTGCAGCCACCAACGAGGCAATTATTCTTCGCAATTTTCGTTCAAAACAGCATGGATAATCATCATTAGGGAAATACAAGGTGATCATACATGATCATTCATGAAAATACCTGGTTTCAATTGGTTTCATGCTTAGACCAGGGGAATGAGAAGTACCTTGTAGGCAGAGGGGTTTGTTCAGCTACCTTCTAGATCCTTAAAGGGTTTACAGCCATGGTTCTATCCCAGTTATGCCCCCAACTGCACACCTAGGGTTCCAAATGATAAACCTACATCAAGTGGATGATCAGTTCCATATAGATGGAAAGATAGCTACCAATAGCAACAGTTATAGCATATGGTAGCTTGTAGTTATCAATTCCATATAGGTATGATTCTATATGGAAACTAGTTATAGTTCTCAGTTCCATATAGATGATCATATCCATAGCCAATTGGTGCTCTTAAACATGTACTTGCAATCTTGCAACAGGATCACATGGACTAGAACTCACCTGGCAACACTTCGCACTGAGAACACTGATTTGCTGCCAAAGTAAATCCCTCACTCACGCACATGGTTCTATGTTTTTTCAAACTGATAAACAATGATACTATGATCTAAATGTCAACTGATAAACGATAATATTATGATCTAAATATAATGATGATGCATCTCCACACAGATACGTACACATCAAACAAGCTATTAAAACAAAAAACCCTGATAAAGCCCCAACAAAAGCCACTACAAAACTGATATACAAAGCTGATAAAGCAACAAGATATGCCTTCATCCAACCCTCCAGGATTTCGCTGTGCCATCAACCCTTCACTGCCCGTCAGACATCTGAGCATCGGCTAGCGCCGTCGGCTGCCAAAGCACTCAGGGTCACAGCAAAGGCTGCAGAGTCCTGGATCCAAACCTGAAGAAATCGCTGGCACCAAAGATCTGGTGCTAAGAAGTGCTAAGGGCTTGATAACGGTTGAGATAGATAGATAGTAAAGATCTAGTGGCTTGATATATAAATAAATAAATAACTGATGTAAATAACTGATATATATATATACCTGATATACACCATAATAACTGATATAAACAATATGACTTGATATAGTTCATTTATTTTTTCATCATATATGAAGACATATAGGTAGTAAATGTGATATGTTGGTGGTTACTCTCAGTATTTGATTTTGAATGATTTGGGAGTACACCTATCTAGATAAACCAGCAAATGTGATTATATATAATATGGCCTGATGACGGTTGATAATGGTTCAAGAATGGATTAACTACGAATGATCATGGCTGATTATGATGGATTTGGGAGTTTTTTCCCCTTATCTCTTGGTAATCTCTTACGTAACCCACCCATCATTGGTTGGTGGGTGGCTACTTGTCTTGTGATGGATGATATGGCTTGCAAGTGGCTCAACATAGTTCAACAGTGAACATCAGAACTTGATAATGGCCAAACATGGAATACGGTGATAAATATGCGCTATAAGTTAGAAGGTGATTGTGGCTAATCAACATTTATACATATATATATATATATAAGTGTAAGTAGCGGTGCATGATGGCTAGCAAAGGTTGATCATGATAATGCTTACAATGCGACTATGCATGAACAACATTAATCAACAATCACAACATGTTATACCAACACAAACCACCCATTCATGATGTTTTAACCGGGTGAACCAGGCTTACAATGATTGATGATAGTTGATACTGGGGCACAGTGCCCAGAACCAACAACAACGACTGCAATATCAATTACATCTACTCCAACAAAGAGCGTGTGTGTGTGTATATACATATGAAAAATATATAAATATGTGAGAGATGCCAACATATATATGCTAAGCGCGGAGCTGAAGCCAACGTTGTTTCTCATTCCCCTGGTCCTCCTCACCATCATTGTCATCGTGATGATGGGAACATCACTCGGGAATGGCAGATTCTTACAGCCCTGTCAGAGCTGCGAGGTGTTCCGTCGAGAACGATGGACAACAACCACAACGACAACGACGACGACGACGACCACGACAAGGACAACGACGGTACCAGGAGTCAACAAGGAGCACTCAAACCCAACAAACAGGACCACAACAGTTGATGTGGAAACTTCCCAAAATAGAGAACCCACAAAAATGGCTGGTTTCTTACTATAAATAGCTAAGATTGGATGATTTGGGGGTCCCCTATTTCCTTGTTCCACTGGCCCTTCTTGCCTGGCGCTTGATCGGAACGGTCGATCACGTGCAAGACCTAGAAGGGCGGCCGTCGCGGATGGTTCACGAGGATGATGGAAGGGATTAATGGTGGCATATGGTGGTTCATCATAGGCTTAAATGCCAGTGAATTGTGGGTCCATGATTGGTCAGTGATTGATAGAAGCATGGTTTATAGGCTTGGCTGCACTCTTTTAGTACGCATGTGTACATGGGTGTTTTTCAAGTCATAAGGGTACCCCCAAATCATCCAATAGCATCACAAATTGTTATAACACAGTGCATGACGCGGAAATCACTGTTTTGTTGTGCAAACAATATGTTTTGGCGAGCAAGAATTGATGTTCATCCTGCAATCTGGGCATGCTCATGGTCTCGACCATTTCTGGGAGTTGCTGTGGCGCCAAAGCTAGTCACAAATGTATTGTACCATTTGGTTCGCTCTTAGCCTCGCTCCCCCTTTAACGGGGTATATGGGTACCCTTGGCTCCTGGCCTCGCTCCCTACCATCACACCGGTCCCCTGGCGCCTTCATAGTCTTCAGATCGAAAATGTGAACTTTTTGCCTGGTGATGAGCGCGGGCTTAGCTCTTGTGGTCACACGTAGATTCCTTGGGATTCCCGAGATTGGTTAGTATAGACCGATACAAATGAATTAATGGTCAACCAATGGTCGGTGAGTGATTGGTAATGAATGTGAATGATGGTGAATATTGATGATCATCCCTACTGTTAGTTAATACTATGCGTTTCAATCATCCGACAACAACTCAACACAGCCCAAAAACAATTCGGCAAGGATTCGTGCGGAACTGTTGCCACAAAAGGTCGTCAGTTGAAACGGTGACAACACGTTGGTTCACCACTTGGGATGGCGAAATGATGAAATGGAGGGGCTTGCCAGCACAGTTGCTGTACCCTTTGGTAAACTAACATCATGGCAATGGAGAATCCACCATGAATCAATGATTTCCCAGGGTTTTCCGTGGATTTTCCGTTGCCGTGTTAGTTTACCAGAGGGTGAGTGATAGATCTTTCTGATCTTTTCAAGATATGCCGGGCTCTCAAGATTTGTCTAGTCCAGGGTGGAAACCTTGGGTTAGTGGGACTAGGTTTAGAGTCCGCAATCATGATTGGATGGTTTGGTGACCTGCTACAACCAAACCAACTCTATACCGGTTCTACCAAGCTGC
>VSDK01006584.1:231915-264254 GCA_009767595.1 Symbiodinium kawagutii | reverse complement strand
CTCCCAAGCTGAACCGCAAGTGTGAGGCAGCGCTACCAAATGCAAGGATTGGTCCCCACAGAGAAATCTACATTCCTCACCAGTGAATATCAGTGATGAGTATCCACTATGATCAACCATCGCAAACTCAGCTGCAACCATTCATATCCACTCTGATTTCACCCGGATTTTCCTACCATTTTCTTCAGGGCCCACATAAAACGTTCACACTTCCACCTCCACAGGTCATGGATGATCATCTGTCAACATAGAATCGCTGGACCTTCAACCCTTCGCGTTGAACTGCGGTTTCAATCACAAGTCCTACCCCACACTTTGTGAATGTCAAATTTATTTTGAAATGTCCAACTCAAGGTGAAGGATGGTGAAGGTACCATGTGCAAATCATACAGGAGCACCTTTTAAACATTTTCAAGGAGAAAATCGTCATCAGCGGCTCATTAATTGCAGACTGCTCCAGGTATTGGTTCAGTGCTGTCCTGTACAGTTAACAAAAGGCAGGAGGAGGTGGTTGCAGTGTTTCTTTCCAGTGGTTTCAATGTTTGACTGTTGCAATTCAACTGTATAATTATACATACCAAATGTCCAATAAGTATGCGAAATTCATATCCACACTGTGTTGGTAACTTGTATGAATATGTTCCGTTTGAATTGTATATCAGCCCCCTTAAACTTTATTTGTTTAATCCATGGCAGTGGGTCAAAACCCTTTGTCCCCCTGGTTCCCCTAGCATTAACCAGGCTGTTTTCCCTATACTTTTGTTGGGTCTGATCCCCCATGAAATTGTTTGCTTAATATTGACCCATAGCCACATATGAACCACAGATTCCCTGCAAAAAACTTCTCCCAATTGCTCGCTCCATCCCTGCCCTCCTGAGTAGAACAACAGCTCGCCGATGGTTCCTCGCGCGAATTTCGGGAATTTCAATGCAGGTTGATGCCCTAAAACATATATGATAACGGTGGATCATGGTGTAATGGTCACCTGTTCTTACTGAACAATTGTTGATTATTATAAGTTAGCTATCGATTGACTACTTAATTAGTGATTGGCAAATAGTGGTGAATGTTGACGGCTGGACATCTAGTGGTTGAAAATGGTCGGTCAGGTACATGAAGGTGCTAAAGCAAAGCAGGGAGTTGACCCATTTAGCCTCTATTTTCACACTGTCCAGTCAAGGTTGGCATGTTTAATAGATGCTCCCGAAGCTACAGAGTGGTGCCCCTTAGTCACAAGTTGGTGAATGAACCATTGAACTATACTTATACTGTATATATACCGACTATACCTGGTACTTGCCCTAGGTATAACACCTAATTTAGCTATCTTGGGGGCAACACCTCGTATGTGTATAGACTCCCAATTCTCTTGAAGCCAGGGCTTCCGCAGGCTAGTATAGTAGGAGGGGATTTGATTCGTAGACTTAATTCCATTAATTCCGCTATTTGGCAAAATATCCAAATGAAGAAATGTTCCTTGCCATGTGAAAGTAGCGAAAGGACTTGTACGTCATTGAGTTGCAGGGATTAACTTTCGCTGGTATACATGTGTATATAGGATCCAGAATGTCGATCATCGAATTCTCAGGCCGACCGAGAAACATCCAAAGACTATCATCTGTTCAAGAAGAACTGGCGGCACTAAATAATGGCTCCGTGTCTCATGATTAGATTGAACCTAAATACTACACACGTTTGATGATGAGATTGAACCCACACGATGCAACCATGCTCATCAACGTTTACGTTGGTTTTCTGCCAGCAATACGGTTGATGCCGATGCACGGTATGCATCACCATGTTCTTGGTGGTCAAACATATCCATAATTGATTGCAGACTTCATGTTGTAGTATGTTACATCTGCTTTTCTTCAGCACATGTTTTCTATACCCGTAACAGTATTCTCAAATTGCTCATGTTGGTCCCACGGCCATGTGGAATCAAGCGCTATCTTGAGAGTACGTCGAACTGCACACAAGTTAGCACATGTTTTAAGCCTTCACCAAGAAACATTCTGCAGTGTTGACCACGCTCCAACAGAGCGGGTGTCGAGTTTACCTTGTTCAGCCCAGTCCCTTACTGCTGAGACGGCGAATCCAACTGTTCCATCGAGACACTGAGCAGGAGCTCATTACACCACCCACTGAGCATCCCCACATCTTCACACTTGATATCTCACTTGGAAACTGCAGCGAGCCTCAAAATGACGGCAGCGCATCTGCTCGCGATTCACCCGTTCTTCGAGTCTTCTTCCATATAGCTGATCAGCAAACACTCCACCACTTTCATATTGATGCAGTGGTTGATGCAATGATTATGTAACACATGATTGATACAACGATTGCTAGAACGTATCAAAGGTTGACGGTTACTCAATGGTTTTAAGTCGCAACAGTAGCGGATGGCAAATAAAATACCCTGAATGTACTTGTCAAATGCGCATTTTCGGCTTCATTGGTTTGTTCAATTTCCAATTTTCCGCGTTGGTTGTGTTCCGTGTCCATATGTCCTCAGATTTCTTTCTAGTTGTGGGTCACATCCAGCTAGTTTGGTAGTCCAGATTTTGGACATGTTTGCTTGCAACCTATGGCGAACAAAACGTCCATTTCCCGCACTTCTCTTGCAACCGTAACAAGCTCATACAGAACCAAAGACACCATGTAGAGTTCAACTAATTAAATTCGAGAGTGTTCCGATAGTTGCTGCTGCCATCTCCCACTTCTGCTCAATTGTAGATGAGTGCATGTACATTCTGCCCATAAACCATGAATCATTTCTCTAACTTGAGAATCATGGCTATGTCAGTTCGGTGAACTGTCCTCATTTCTTCCTGGAAAACTGGACATACGTATATGATATGGTGGTTTCATGTGGTTTCTCAAAATAGGGAACCCGCCAAATCGTTCCATGTTGCTTATTGTTAGTAAATCATTCAATTTTTAGGTGGTACCCTATTCCAAGAAACACCCAGAACACATTAATCTAACTGATTAATATTGACTAGTAATTGCACACCACTACTTATCTTTAACTATTGACCCTATGAATGGATAGCCACCACCATCTATAGTTGGCATATCCCCTACTAGTGATGCTTACTTTTCTCTATTACTAACCATTGACCACTGGTTAACCATGGCTTGGTGGCTTTTAGATCCCTTGCTAAAAGTCTGACGGCTTTAGTGGCGAAAAATGGTACAGTAAATCAATCATATCCCAAAAAGCCAAAGAAGCTAAGGCAGTAGCTGTAATCTACTTATATACTTAGTAGTTGTTTAACCAATCTTGTTGGTGATGATCCCCTATGATTGAGACCGAGCAACCATTATGAACCACTATCAACTTGACCACCAACCACCATTATCACCATTGGTTAATCCACTTTCGTGGTCCACCCAAATGCTTCATTAATGACAGAAACCACCAATTCAACCAGCTTGAAGCTGCCAAGGTGCAGATCCCGGCACGAGCTTTGGTGTTCCACCTCGCGGCTTGCGCCCGTCGGGCCCCCCTCCATGCGCTGCAGGAACGGTGAGCTCGCCATGCTACGCTGGAGGATTTCGAGTGAAAGTCGTTGAGCATTAGCTGGTTCTGGATTGTTTTTGGCTACATGGGTGTTTCTCAAGCCATGGGGGACCCAAAAAATGGTTGGTTTATTACTATAAATGACTAATAATGGATGATTTAGGGGTACCCCTATTTTGAGAAACCACCACATGGTAACGAGCACTACATGGTAACCTTATACACTATACATGGCCATTATCAAATATACACTATTACTATGGATGATTACTATTTATTATGAGTTACATGGTTTTTAATGAAATATACAGCTAAATGGTTGACTGGTTACTGTAACCATAAGTTACTGATTTCAGCAATGACAATATCAATTGTATATGTATACAAAACCGAACCCTTGATGATGGTGTAATTGGCCAATTAGATGAATAATCATACATGGATAGCCCCTAGTGCTTCTGAACAGCTAGCCAACTGCTGGTCAGTCAGCATGAACCGACAACGTAAAACCAAGGAGTACAAGACTCGACCAGCCATTGATTGCTCAGTGGTTGTTGCGACTTTATTGGTTCTTGGGTAGTGGAAATGCGACTATATAATTCAGCAAGAGCCAATGTTCCATTTGCATTTCTTAGCTTGTTGGTCAGCTATTGCTAGTCCACTGGCCATCAGCCATGACGGCATGCTTCCTTCAAAACAAAATATCTCCAGCAAGCAATTTCTGTGAGTAGTGAGAACAACAACCAAAAAAGAGATACAACTTACAACCAACCAATAACATGAGCATTGGTTGATGTCAAAAAGTAAAAATCAATTTAGAAACACGCATCCCATTCTGAACTGGTTTGGTCATATTTGTCATGTAGAAAACCAAGGCTGAAACGAGACTTGCAATCACTGGAGATGAGGCTAGAGAAATATCAATAGT
The DNA here is from genome assembly GCA_009767595.1 of Symbiodinium kawagutii. NCBI lineage: Eukaryota > Dinophyceae > Suessiales > Symbiodiniaceae > Symbiodinium > Symbiodinium kawagutii. Next base: position 259,799 of record VSDK01006584.1, on the reverse strand, counting down.
GATCTTTTCATGACAAGCACAGTCTGGGTGTCCGAGTTCATGTTGACTTTGGGTCCATGCTCAATATGACTTGACTCCTACGTTTTTGTCGCTATCTTCCCCGATTCCCAGAAAGCCCTGGGCTCAGCGACATAGTGAGCTGGCGGCTCAGGTTGTCCCCCACCAAGGCCACCAACGAAGTGCGAAAGAGCATCTGCAGCCGCCACAGGTCGTGTCGTTGGTCTGGTAGTGGAGTTCTTTGGTTGAATGATGGGTTCAAGTTCACCAAGAACCAGACTTGCCAATCCAACACTTCCCTCAAACCAGGACCACTGCAAAATCTGAAGGGTCGACAAACAACTTCAGCGCTGAAATTGTTTGGCTGGCCATCCCCAAAGCTGTTGCAAAATAGGAACGGGTCCACTGGTCCATGTAGTCCATGACTCAACCTACAGACTATGTCCCCATCGATACTGACAATTTCTTCATGTCAAAATTCCTGATGCACCTCGGGTGTCAGCTCAGTTGCTTTATAACTGGGGTAACCGGCATTCATGACAAGTACAGTGGTTCCTTAAAGTGGTGGTCCCCCCAACTCATCCAATATTGACAATTTGAACAATGAACCAACCATTTTTGGGGTTCCCTGTTTTGAAACACACCCATAGAACTATAGTATACGATGAATGATTGACCAACTTACAAGTAGGGAACCACTCCTCCTCCAAAACACAGCCTCTTGTGCGCTGGTCCACCAGTCACTTGGCATGCCTAGTATGGAACCATTTGCCGTGGGGCAACACCACAACGTTGGTCCTCTTCGAATCAGAACAATACATTTGCCATTGCAAGTTATAGATAACAATGTAACAACTGTGGTGATAAACATGGTGGTGATAGATCATGTAAAGGGACCAATTGTATTCTAGAACAATCATTATAAATCATATAGCAGTAGTGATAGACAATAACAACTGGCACCTACAAATGATAACGACGCTGATGTATACCAATTAGTCATAAAGAAATGACTGGAATGATAATCACACCAACAAAATTGTCTGTTGATGTTGTTAAATCAATGATGTTGATGTTGCTAAATCAACAGCAAGCTGGATAATCACAATGACTGGAATGATTTATCAATGAACATGATCAAATAATTCTGTTGATAAATCCACCTTGCCCGTGCTTGGCCAAAGCAAGCCCTGGGCTATGCCAAGCTACCACCAGGCCCTGCCTCGACCAGTTTAACCACGCCGCAGTCCTGGGCGAGTCCCCGGTGGAACGGACGGAGGATCTCCGAGACCATCTCTGCGTGGCACGTGTTGTGGCCCTGATCACCCAATGATCATCCAACAGACTATCTTTTAATAGACATATGGTGGTTTCGAGAAAAAGGGGACCCCCAAGTTATGGTTGGTTTATTGCTATAGATTCTTAATTTTGGATGATTTCGGGGTACCCCTATTTTGAGAAACTACCATATGGTTGTGATAGCACCTGATCATCCAACACCACCAGAGACAGCATTGGGTGACCAGATGTTGTCGTGATAAAAGAGGTCATCCAACGACACAATGGTTTTGACAGACTGTCTCTGCTGCTATCTTGATCAAGCACATCCTGTCGGCTGTTTCGAAAAAGTCATACCCCCAAAGTGGTCATCCTACCTGAACCATTTGTGGGTAATAAAGCAACCATAACTTTAGGGGTTCCCTATGGCTAGGTCGAAACACCCATATCACCAAATACATCCAAATACTTCTTCTGCCGATTTGCTCTTGAGCTCTTTGGTTTGATCCAGTTGTGGATCGGATTGTAGTGCGCCTTTTTTTGTGTCTTCAGAAAGGGAATCCGAACGGTGCTCTCGGTGCTGAAACGGAATGGGGCTATGAAGAACTCACGGGTAGCACCTGGTGTACGACTACAACACGTGGTGAACTGATCGTTTGTAATGATGACTGGGGATGACTGGTTCAGTACAGTCCAGAGAAGTTACGGAAATATGCAGCAGCTTTTCCACAACAGCCTAGAGCACGCCTAACATCTTTTACCCTCAAGCAGCAACACATCCGTGCTGGTGACCTTTTCCTTCGAAGTCTAAATACCCGTCTTGCCATAATGTCGCACACGGCCATGTCCAAGCATCCCATCAAGGATTAGCACAGGCATCATACGACCGACTATAATGTTTCTTGAACGTAGATCATGGACTTCAAGTGCCAGATTCTTGCTGATTGACTACTACCCACTGGCATTGAACCTCAGAAGCCACTATCAACCAATGATTAGCCACCATTGTCAACTCTCAGTATCAACCATTGTGATCCATTATAAGCCACCATTCGCCTACATCAAACAATGGGGAACCCCCTAAAATGATTGGTTTATTAGAATGATTTGTTAAGAATGGATGACTTGGGAGTACCCTCATTGTAAGAAACACCCATGTTGAGGATGCGCTTGATGGAGCCTGGCTATTGGGAGACATCGACCCTGAATGCACCATAGCTAAACAAACATCTATGCCTGAGGTCATTCTGTATCTTACTTGTTGCTGTCTCTCGGCATGCACATGCTGCCTGCTTGGTATCATCGCCATGTCATCTCAATCAGTTTCTGGGCCAACTGTCGTCGCCATCGTCCCTATGCTTCTCATTTTACCATTGATACATCCTTTTCTCTACAAAAAACATGGTAACACCCGCAAACAAACTGGAAAATTCCAAGCCATCACGATGATAATCAACCATTTGGGGCTATCCCTCAGGACTTTGACTCACCGTGACTCACCTATACAACCACCATGTGGCCATGGTTGCTAACCAGGGGAAGTCATCCATGGCGCGCAGCGCAGCAGCAGCACCTCTCGGTGGAGGAGGGCAGTGGACTCTGTGCTGAAAATGTCGAAGCCTGAGCTCGCCAGAGCTGATCAACGACTGTGGGGAATCGATGGCAGCAACATGGGGACCTCGTACTGACCGCCCACTAGTAGCGAGCCATAGTCATGATGGAGTGATGGTCAACTATGAGCTACATCGATGGCGAAGGATGGTTCATGATAAACCATGTTTCATCATGAGTAATCATGCTTTGCCATGGGCAATGCGGGGTGATGTTGGTTATGGTTGTAGGACGGTTGTGGCACGTTGTAACTACCACCAGGTGATGCAACACCTAGTACGATGGCCACCGGCTGCGCTTGTTCAACGGAATCATGCAAACGGTATTGGTGCATCATTCAGCCTGTAGGCCATTCCTAGGCCCCACAAGTTTCGTGCTACATCGTGCTACATCGTGCTACGTCGCAGTTGCGTAACGTTCTGGAACCGCTTCACGTTACGTGCACACCTCCGGGGAACCTGATAACCTGGTAGGTCTAATCCCATGACTACGGGCTTCAAGCACTTGGATACGCAGCTCCATTTTGGAACTGGTTCCTACCTGTAGGGGTTACAATTTATCATGGTCATGACTTCGCTACAACTGGTTCCATATAACTAGTTACAACGGTTCCATGATAGTCATAACCGGGTTATAACGATGGTGAGTTATACCATACTGGTGTAACAAGGTTATAACTTACCAGGGTTATATTTCAGTGATAACACCAGCCGTCCACATGCTCGTCCAAGGAAGAACGATAGCGAGCCAGTGACAAGTGCAACCCATTTACAGCCAGCCGCTTGTAGGAAGCAATGATAACCACTACTGTATACATACGGGTAATAATCATTTGAAGCTGTTGATACGGTCGATGCATAATCATTGATCATTAGCACTTATTGTTGATCATGTGCAAACACACAACAATTACAGTATGAAATATCAACATGTAAAATGCGATAGATGATTGCAGAAGCAATTATACACGGTAATGAACAATGAATAGTGGCAAATAATGGCCCACAAATGGCTATATGTATACATATTGCATCTATTTGAACATAGTCATATCAGTCACCATTTCAATAGCTACTGTTCTCGTGGCTGATGAATATTCATCACCATGCTTATCTGTTTTAATGGTGCTTTAAAGGTACCAGTATAACTTGACCCGACAAAAAATCCGAACGCTTGGCCAAGAACAACCCTTTGCCCATAGAATCCTACACTGAAAGGCTTGGTTTCACTGTGACCCCTGTCACCTCGTACTAAATTTCTCGTATTGTAGCTTAGTACGGGGTGGCTCGGACCACAATATGAAGGTCACAAAAGCAAATGTGCACGTCGATATGCGACGCACAAGGCCCAACGGCCCAGTGTTCGGGAACGTTCTTCCTATGGGAGTATATCTATTTATCAACTGGCTGAATGTGGCCATTGTATTAATCTATTACTGTATCTAGCTTACGAACCAGTCCACAGTTCATGATTTTGCCACAGGGATCTATTCAAAGTTCATATCTGGCTGGTGGTTATAATTCCTCTGAAACATATCACTCAAGCAACCAACCATCCCTACAAATATTAGGGAAAGTGTTGAAAGCCGCCAACTCGAAAGGATTCAATGGCTATATGCATTAGTAAACAAACCGATATATGACATAGTATTAAATATATATATATATATATGTATGAATATAATATATTGACATGCATATACAACAAAAGTATGAATAATAAAAAGCACATGCATAAATAATATATCACATATATGTATACATATATATATAAATAAAAACTATACATATATAAATATAAATACAATATCATATATAAAATCATCTATAACATATGGTGGTTTCTCAAAATGGGGATCCCCCAAATCATCCCATATTAATAGTTGTTTATCAATAAACCAACCATTTGGGGGTACCCCTATTCTGAGAAACTGCCATATGTATATGTATATGTATATATAATTTCAATTATATCATCATATAATGGGTGTTTCTATCCACCATTCATCAACCTCAGAACCTCGGTCGGGCCTCGTGGTCGTCCCACAGCCAGGCACGAGGCATCCTGGAACGCACAGCACGCCACGGCACGGCACGTGCGGTGCCAGACCCCAACTGAGTTTGCCCCGCCACATGGGTGGTTCAAAAGGGAAAATAACCAGGAGTTTCTCAAACTGATACCCAGGTTATCTGCATGAAAATCATGATACCAGGTTTTCGTGCCCTTGAGTTTCTCAAATTGTATCATCTGCATGAAAATCATGAAGCAAAAGTCACCAGGGCACCCCTAAATCATCCAATGATACCATTTTTGTTACTAAACCAACCATTTTTGGGGTCCCTTGTTTTGAGAAACACGCATGTAGTCATAGTGATATTCACCATGGGTGATAATCATTGATCAAATGGGAAATTACCATCAGAAACAAGCATAGTAGTCATACCCGAATGAAGCCATGTCAACTGTTACCATGCAGGTAGTCGTGAGCCCAAATGTGGTGATTCTCCCAAACAGCGATGTAGCTATACCCAGTACCTGGTCAAACATAGGGGTACAACCAATAACGAGGCCATTTGCTGGTAAGTTCACAGGGCTATACCAGACTTTTTGAGGTAGAGATCTTCCGAAGCAAGGTGTGAATAATGATCCCACCCACCAGTGTTTGTGTGAATACCCTTGCCAATCCTTGCCACACGTTCCAGTTGGTGAAGTTTGAAATGTTATCAGTGTTGTAGGTTTTCTATGGCTTTGTCTCATGGTCATGGGTGTCAAGGGTCCATTGGCTGCTCCCCAGTATCGAAGTGGCACCAGCAGTGCTAAGCCAGCTTGGTGTTGGGGTCATTTGGGGGTAAGGGTCATACAACAAATGGTCATCCAGGACCGATCACTGCGAGTTGTTGCCCTGTGGGAAACTAACATTGGTATGGTATAGCATGCCATGGGGTGATAATTACATGTAATACAACGTTACATAGCTGTTTTTCAAGCCATACGGGACTCCAAAACACAGACGGTTTAATACTATAAATGGTTCACAAAGGATAACTTAGGGGTAATTACCCCAATGGTTTGAGAAACATCCACATAGATGATGTGCTTATTATCTTATTGGCGATGATGTCCAGTCAGCTGCGTTAGATTTCCACAAGGTACTTCAGCCATACCAGCATTCTGAGCTGCGGATTGAGCCTTGTCGCTCTTGAGCCGACCGAAAATACGGACCAACAAAAACACCCATTTCTTCCGAATGCCCAAAATCTTGACCAAAAACAACCAAGCAACCACCCACGGTCACCCAACCACCCACCCACCCAACCACCCACCCAACCACCCAACCAACCACCCACCTTCAGCTCTTCTACCCTTGGGCCGCCGCTCTCCTGATTAAAAGAGAGGCAGAGGATCTCCTCTGGAGATTTTCTCGAATCCTCCGCCATGACGGTCCCCGCCCCTCAGCTCTTCTACCCTTGGGCCGCCGCTCTCCTGATTAAAAGAGAGGCAGAGGATCTCCTCTGGAGATTTCCTCGAATCCTCCGCCATGACGGTCCCCGCCCCGCCAATCCTGGCGTTTTTGACGGCGCGGTCGCGCTAGGCGGCGCAGCTGGTGGGAGTTTGGGCGGGGGGGGGACAGGGGCCACCAAAAAGCAACGCTTGGGATGGAAATATCAGGTGCTGACATCAAGTGCATGTATATTTTGTAGAGAATGTAGAGGTACAAAGGATAACAAAGTACCATTTGACAAGAATATCTAACAGTGGATGATGATGGTTACTTTGGACTTAGTGGTGGTTCACCATCAACAACATGCAGCTCGGTGTGGAGGGAATTTGAGGTCATGGGATGCAATCATCACGAGCAAAGCGCGCAGTGCAATCCCATGTAAAACCAAGCAATGGACATTTGGAAGACCAGCTGTTGGATTGATGGTAGGTCAAGCAGTACTGTCAACCAATTATCCTACTACCTCGACTAATCAAGTGTCAATTGACCTATTGTTTGAATGGACCCTTGTAAACAATGGTAGGTCAATTAGTTTGGTTTACTGGCGTTTGAAGTCGGTCGAACAGTGCTATTCACAGGTAAGAATGATATCTAGTGCCGGTCTAGTGCTTTTTGAACTTGGTGGCGCAACCAGATCCCTTGCTACAAGTCTAACGGCTTTGGTGGCGAAAAATGGTAAATCAATGCAAATCAATCACATCCCAAAAAGCCAAGCAAAAGCTAGCCGGTAGTAGCTGTAATGCACCCCAACGAAAGGCAGCTTTGCGTCAGAGTCAAATGGGTGATAGCAGCGCGTCTTTTTCAGAAATGGTGAACCCCGCTGTCGATGGACAAGATGCAAGAAAGCAAATCCATACTGATGGAAACCAGGGCGGGTCACTGGCAAGCGGGTCTGCTTCAGTTTCTTTTTGAAAAGAGATGCCCATGTCATGCAGGAAACTCAAAACTGATGGAAAAACTCCGAAATGATTTGTTCACCCATTGAGGTTTTTGTCTTGATGCAAACCAGCTTTGATCAGCTTGGGAACATCCTTGGGTTGTTTTGGTCGGACTCCATCACAACCTTGTGCCTCTGGTTTCACAGGCCTGCCTGGGGATTTGAACTAACCCATATTTGCTACTGCCTAGTTGTCACCAACAGCCATCCAAGAATACAACCTCCGACCCTTGAGGAATCTAAACAACTTGCGTGCAGCCATACTCTTAACAGCCGGCCACGCCCCAAACAAAGACTGATGCCCCAGGATCACCGCTACGCTTGGCGGTTAAGGGACACCTGATTGGAAAATCCTTGGCATTTTCTATGCGTCTTGTGGGATTTTTCTTAGCTAAGCCGAGAAAAAAACATCAGAAGTTGCTGGTGATAGCCGTACCTCTGTTGGTTCTTGTTGGTTTCCTGCTGTGAACTGCTGAGGAAAGTCCCCAACCAACCACTGCGAGGAGCTTACCCCACAATCTCGGGCTGCCAAGGTTTGGTGGGGGGCACCCACCCATGAAGCATTCGGCTCCACCATCCAACCCCACTTCACCACCATATAAGCACCACATCACCACCATTGAACCACCATCAAGATTCACCAGAAAAGGGTGGGCGCCAGACCAACCCCATTCTACCGCCTGGGCGCCAAAGCGGTGAAAAAGACCTCGTGGCAGTGCATTTGCTCAAGGAGTATCCCGTGGGAGTTTCCAACTAAAGAGTGGTTACAGTGGAATGACCACATAGTGATAACCAATCATTTCTTATGTACAATCATTGTCAAATGTTGTCGATCAAGCCGTGATTCATATCTTTATGACGAAATCATTGACAATCAAACAGTGATGACTTCATCCCACATCCACCAAACAAATTGTCAATCTATCAGCCCTCTCCTGGAAACAATCTGAATCTAATAAATGCGGTTAAAGTGAAAATATGGCTTTGGGTCAAATCCATACGCTCTCCAAAAGCAACACTACTCAGTAAAAACGGGCAGAGCTATTCTGTTGGGATCATCCTCCACTGTTGGACAAGTTTCTAGGATTGACCCAGATCTGCCCCTGAGACATTTGAGCCCTAGAACAAACAGGAAAACATTGGTTCTACAAATGAATGATGGTGATAAACGGCCAATGTTCATTGAATATTGTTAAAATTCATTGAAACCGCTGAGTACTGATTCGTTAAAATTTCATGATGTTTGATTAGCCGCCAACCACACTATCTGTGACGTGAATCAACTCATGACAAAGATATTGTGTCCCATGAGCCAATTTCATTTCTGCTTTTGCCCGCAGGCAAAGATCGATCTCCTGACCTAACCCGCACGAAACCTTTCATCGCAATAACCACCCAACCAACGTAATCGCCAAGAATCATACGACAGCCACAAATGCATACATATATAGGTAAATATGTGCACAAACGTGTGGTTTTGGATGGTTTTGGACACATCATAGAGACATGAGTGGGAGAAGTCGTTCTTTATAGGGTGTCAAGTGGAGCGTAGTCAATGAGATTCCCAGTGCATGGACGATGAACATCCCTCCTGGCAATTAAATGGAATTATTCAGAGAGCTGCACAATCGGTTATTCAGATATCCCAGCCTCCAAAAAACATCAAACAACTACTGCTTGCCATCACGTATCCAAACATTGATTTTGGATTCTTGGGCGCTGTGGAATGCTATATGGATTACCAGGAAAGTCCTGCTAATCGATGGCTGACAAAACATTCAGCATGACCATGATCTTTGGCAAGGTTTAGTAGCCAACAATTCCAAACAATCATATTTTTGTCATATGCCATCATCATCACCATCATCATCATCACCATCATCATCATCATCACCAACATCGCCATCATCCTCATCATCATCACCATCATCATCATCATGACCATCATCATCACCATCATCACCATCACCAGCACCATCATCATCATCATCACCATCATCATCACCACCACCATCATCACCATCATCACCATCACCAGCACCATCATCATCATCATCACCAACATCGCCATCATCCTCATCATCATCACCATCATCCCCATCACCAGCACCATCATCATCATCATCACCAACATCGCCATCATCCTCATCATCATCACCATCATCCCCATCACCAGCACCATCATCATCATCATCACCACCATCATCACCAACATCGCCATCCTCACCATCATCATAATCACCATCATCATCACCACCACCATCATCACCATCATCACCATCACCAGCACCAACATCATCATCACCACCATCATCACCAACATCGCCATCCTCACCATCATCATCACCCCCATCATCATCACCCCCAGCATCATCACCAGCACCATCACCAGCACCATCATCATCATCATCATCATCATCATCATCATCATCATCATCATCACCAGCACCATCACCATCAACATCATCACCATCATCATCCTTGTTCTTGAATCCCTATCACTCCTGGTTGCCATGTCCGCCTCCTGCAATTTCCCCACGCCGCCGAGCGGCCACGAGGGCCCGTGTTCAGTGCTGCCGGTTGAGCCAAACGGTGGACAGATCGCAGGATCGCAGGGAAGAATGGACCCGTAAGATGCACCTTGAATGGTGATGATCTAAGGGTGGATGATGGTTTGTGATGGAGAATCATGATGTTTAGTGATGGTGTGATGGTGATTAGGTTACACAATTAAGGAATTAAAAGCAATAACAGTGGTCAATGAATGTTGATACTTGTCTTGTTCATAATGTTGAACGATGTTTAATAGTGATGTTTTGTGATGGTGTGATGGTTATTAGCTGCTGATTGGCAATCAGTTTTCTTGATGGTCCATGGCGGTTAACTTCATGGTGGATAGTGGCCAGTGGTGTTTCATTGTTGAATGAGCGATGATGACTCATCATTCACTTCACTTGTGGTTGATGATGATATATTGTGGCTTAAATACATTGTACATACAGCATGTGTCCTTGAAATTGGGCACCTGCAAAAAATCAGATCTTCAGAAATCATCGCGTTCAGTGTTTTACAAGCACATAGAAACACATCACATCATTTCTGGACCTTCGTCTTTGAACCTCGCAAAGGATGGTTTGAAGAACGTTCTGAGGTATGCTTTACTGGTTGGTGTCTTCAACCCATCTGAAAAATATTGGTAAACCGACCAACCTTTGGTTCACATGGGGGAAAGGAAAAAACTATGTACTATCGGGCGGGTAAAGAGCCTGCTCTGGTCCGTGCCATTACGAGTGCGCTAGTGTTTGTTTCGGAATCATCATCCCATTGGACGCCGCCGGCTGTACATTGAAATGAACAAAAACCATGAACACGTACCGGGTGGCTCATTTAGTGATGCAACCATCATAAATAGGAAGACTCGTCGGAAGGAAATAAGAACAACAGCAGGGGTATAACCACTGTACATTTAACCCCACAGCACAGTGAGTCATTGACTGTTGATCAGTTGCTGTATTTCTGCGTCACGCTCATCACCAAAGCACCACTACACAGAGTTTTCGCTTGGCCGGCATGAGGTTATCCTAGAGGAAAACCAATGGAATCCGACCCGCAAGGACCTGTTCCTGCCTTCACCCATCCATTTATCGGTGGTTGGTGATAATCGTTCCGCCTCAAGATGGTCGTCAGCTGTGCATTGAAATCACCAGCACTGACAAGTCCATCGAAGTCATTGCTGAAATAACCCAATAAGTACACCAGCTTCTATCTTTCTAGACAAATGACACTGCTTTATTTGTTTACATTGGCGGATCCATATTAATAAACCACGACAAACTCCTCATATTTGATGCTACACTACCACTTCTGGCTAGGCTCCTGGTGGTTCATCAATACCAAGTTATCACATCGCTGAGCACAGGGTACTTCAGCTGACCCTTAAATGGGTGCTATGGAAGTTGCACGTTCCCAGCGGTCACAAGAATCCCAGCCAGGATAGGTGATATGTTCGTTGCGAAAATGATGGTCCTCATATGTCCTGATTCCTCATTGGAAATGATCCATCATCAGCCATGCTCAATAGCCATTCTTGTCCCAAACTGCAAGGCTGATGATTTGATCCTTAGCATCACTGGCTCCTCACTGGCTCCTGGAAAAACTTCCCCTGGCATCGCTCCCCCTTACCCCCTTGGATCACGGCTACCACGGCTCCTCATCTTTGAGACTTGGATCTCTCCGATTCGCACCTTGTCCTGGAGTTCTACCACGGTGGCCAGGCCGACGAAACCATCCACGACAATGACTAGTTCTGGGGGACTTCGATGATGTCGTCCCAGTGGTTACATGGTGGTTTCTTCAAATAGGGGAACCCCAAAATGGCTGGTTTACTATGGTCCACTATCTTGATGATTTGGTCATCTAAATTTATAAATAACTATAATAAATGCAACCACTATAGAAAGATTGTAACCCCAAAGTGGCTGGTTTACTACTATAAATGATTGAACAAGGATGATTTGGGGGGTCCACTATCTTGAGAAACCATCACATGCTAAATGGCACTTGGTGATGCGCAACTACTAGTTTGGTGACTGCTATGAACAATCCCTTTCCCCGGACTGTCCAGGAGTCATTCCATGTTATTCATAAGTTTTAACATAAGCAGTATCTGAGTTCCAAAATAGTTGGGGATCTTAAGCACCACAAGGGAGATAAAGCACGCAACTTCATTAATCTTGTATCCCAACAGTGTCATAAAGACATTGCCAAGGTGATTGCTATAAATTGTTGAAATGGATTGAAACAAGAACAAGCACCGGAAACTAGCTGCTTTCAGCAGCTCTTTCAGTCACCATCAAATGTTTTACCATAATCTTCTCCTCGGTCTTGCTGCAGTTGGCCAAAGCTCACCCTGCGAATCATCAACCACCAAGATTGGCAAATCATCTGCCAGCAGGAGGATTTTTTTAAGCTTCAAGGGGAGCCACTACCACAAGATCGGCAACGTTCAACCAGGATTGGTCATTGTGCGGAATACGATTGTCAACCATGACGAGGTTGCGAGATTGATTCACCATTCTCTAATCGCTAGAAGAAACCAACTATCAACCTAGCAACCATACTTAGCTTAACAATGGTTCGTTCAAGTTAGTCCATGGTGTGTAGGAATCATGAATACTAAAAGATATTGGCCATGATTGATAGAGATGACATGTGACTAGTAGGGTAATTGCCTGCCTTAATAAATTCTTACGTTACCCTTCCTCAAGCTAACTGACATGATGAGCCACAATTCTCATCAAATTTAGCCATTCTTACGCGTGCTTATCCAGCAATTTCCCATCAAGTAAGCAGGATGAACCGTTCTTGACAATCAGTCATTTAACCTTCTTTTCTTAAGCATTTTCAACCATGATTAAACATTATCAACCATCATTGACAATCACAAACCATTAGTCATCCACCAATTTACCATCAATCCAGCACCATGAGCCATGATTCGACCATTGCTATGTTTCTTTACGTGGATGATCATGAACCTTCGTAACTGGCTAGTAGCCATGGTTACTAACCAGTTACTAAATGGGATGATCATCCAAGTGCCCTGGCCAGTAACCCCTGCAAGCAACCTGAATGTCATCGATACGGGCATCGAGCATGGCGACCTGACAACGGTGCGAGGGCGGCATGCGAACGATGGGTACAAGGTACGGCTGGATGTGCAGCGGGGGTTAGCTCCCTTTAAGGTAGCTGAATGAACCCCTAAAAACCGTGGTCAGTGACCACTTACGAGCCGTGGGAGTGGCCCCAGCTGTTAGATATTACTTCGCTTGCTTTATCACGAGGGCAACTAACAGTGTCAATGGTAACTACAGTCAACTGGATCATTGACCAGCTTATAACTAGGAGGATCTAGGGGGGGCCACCTTGTAGTAATGATGAGTTGTAGGGGATATATGAACAATAGTTGATGTACGTAGTAGTGCTGGGTAGTAATTTCATGAATAAAGGGAGTATGATCCCCTTTTCATTGAGATGTAGGGAAACGAACAATCAATGATAGTAGGATTTTATGAACGATAATTAGTGGTTAGATGGTGGTTCAAAAGTGTTTAATGATTTGAAAAAATATGATATTGCTGCTGATGATGGCGAATATCGGTGGCTGACAAACAACACACGTGTTATGAAGGGTTCTAATCCTCTTAACCGCAATTGAGGATCAACTAGTCATCCCAACGTCATTGCAAGGATTTAGTGCCCAGCAACAATACTATATACCTACATGACATGGGTATATCCACGAATGACGAGGCGCCCCTGTCAACACATTCAAACATCTTGCTAGTCAACATCAAAACCTTGATAAAACCTAGGTTTTACCCAGCAGTTGAATCCACAGTCGGGTATAGCTTTGGAGACCGGGCGTTTAACCAGGAACATATGGACATTATCCTTGGGATATCAGACTCGTGAATGCAAATACTATCTTATTCTCCCTGAATTCCAGCCACCATATTTATAGATGTTGCAGCTGTGTAAAATCAAATGCAGTATGTGTATATAACATATTTCTGTTCTGATTGGTATCATCATCATTGTCATTCTCTGCCATCCATGTCGGCGTCAGTGAAGCGACTCGCGTGGTTTCACAGAAAGTATCCCCGTCGAATGTCCCTGGTTTCAAACTAAAGTGCTACTGTACGTTCCTATCTGATTCGCAATTGAATTTCAAAATGGACCTATGTGGACTTCTACTTCTACACCTTGGGGGTTATGCCTCTACTACTCATACATGTCAAGAATCAATTTTTGGAAATGTATACTTTTGTCCCTGAAGATACAACATCTTCCTCAAACCAGCTTACAAATATTTCTATTGTGCTTCACCATGCGTTTTTTTTAAATCGAAAACTTCCCAAAACTCGGCCTTAAATTCCTTACCCACCCAACTTGAGCAGATCCAGTTCGAACAAAGAACAAAGCACACGTGGACGCACACTCACCTACTGACTGAAACATGTCCCTGACCATTCTCTGGCAAGTTCTGACCTGTTGGCCACTAAATCTGAGGCCAGGCAGGCTGTTAGGTTGCCACGGTGCCATGTGCCATGTTATGGTGCTACTCTACATCCAACTCTGGTTGAGACAGCCGTGTGACTATTCAGAAAATGAAACTACAATGAGTTGCGCTACCAACAGACTGCAACACATGCACCTTGACGATCACTTGACCCACAGCAAATTGAACAAAAAAGGAACGGACGTGCATTGACATCGTACGAAAATACAAAGTATCGAGCCACGTTTCCAATGTGAATCTGTGCAGGAATCGATCCACATATTGAGACATGTCCCTGACAATTTCTGGCAATTTGTGACCTGTTGGCCAGGAGAACAAGATCCAAGCAGGCTATTAGATGCCAAGTGTTTCTTCGACTTGGGCATGTTGTGATCTTAGTCATCTGATGGGATACGTCATGACCATGGTACGCAATGGCGCGCAAACAATATAATTCATAACGACTCCCCCTCTGGTGAATCAACAAGACTTTCAGTTTTGGAGTATGCAGGACGTGAAAATGATAGTCTGACTTCCTATCTGGTCTTTCTCTTCTGTGTTGTACAGGACATATTTTCAGAAGTGAAGCCGCATAAAGAAGCAGAACCAGTCGCTGAAACATGCCCCGGACGATTTATGGCAATTTGTGACCTGTTGGCCACTAGAACAAGGCGCAAGCAGGCTATTAGGTGCCAGAATGATTCTTGACTTGGGAACGTTGGAGATTAAGATCGTCTACACAAGCAATATGAAAAATCAAGTTCAATTCTTTGTCAGGGAGCGCCAGTGTTTCCTCCTTGTCGAGACATCTTTGCAGAAGTGAATCAGCACAAAAATCAAACCCACTGACTGAAACATGTCCCTGACCATTCTCTGGCAAGTTATGACCAGTTGGCCACTAAATCTGAGGCCAGGCAGGCTGTTCACGGTGCCATGTGCCATGTTATGGTGCTACTCTACATCCAACTCTGGTTGAGACAGCCGTGTGACTATTCAGAAAATGAAACTACAATGAGTTGCGCTACCAACAGACTGCAACACATGCACCTTGACGAACACTTGACCCACAGCAAATTGAACAAAAAAAGGAACGGACGTGCAGTGACATCGTACGAAAATACAAAGTATCGAGCCACGTTTCCAATGTGAATCTGTGCAGGAACCGATCCACACATTGAGACATGTCCCTGACAATTTCTGGCAATTTGTGACCTGTTGGCCAAGAGAACAAGATCCAAGCAGGCTATTAGATGCCAAGTGTTTCTTCGACTTGGGCATGTTGTGATCTTAGTCATCTGATGGGATACGTCATGACCATGGTACGCAATGGCGCGCAAACAATATAATTCATAACGACTCCCCCTCTGGTGAATCAACAAGACTTTCAGTTTTGGAGTATGCAGGACGTGAAAATGATAGTCTGACTTCCTATCTGGTCTTTCTCTTCTGTGTTGTACAGGACATATTTTCAGAAGTGAAGCCGCATAAAGAAGAAGAACCACTCGCTGAAACATGCCCCGGACGATTTATGGCAATTTGTGACCTGTTGGCCACTAGAACAAGGCGCAAGCAGGCTATTAGGTGCCAGAATGATTCTTGACTTGGGAACGTTGGAGATTAAGATCGTCTACACAAGCAATATGAAAAATCACTTTGATTCTTGGGATTTCTTTGGTTCTGGTTCTGCTTCACACAAGTTCAATTCTTTGTCAGGGAGCACCAGTGCTTCCTCCTTGTCGAGACATCTTTGCAGAAGTGAATCAGCACAAAAATCAAACCCACTGACTGAAACATGTCCCTGACCATTCTCTGGCAAGTTATGACCAGTTGGCCACTAAATCTGAGGCCAGGCAGGCTGTTAGGTTGCCACGATGCCATGTTATGGTGCTACTCTACATCCAACTCTGGTTGAGACAGTCGTGTGACTATTCAGAAAATGAAACTACAATGAGTTGCGCTACCAACAGACTGCAACACATGCACCTTGACGATCACTTGACCCACAGCAAATTGAACAAAAAAGATACGGACGTGCATTGACATCGTACGAAAATACAAAGTATCGAGCCACGTTTCCAATGTGAATCTGTGCAGGAATCGATCCACATATTGAGACATGTCCCTGGCAATTTCTGGCAATTTGTGACCTGTTGGCCAAGAGAACAAGATCCAAGCAGGCTATTAGATGCCAAGTGTTTCTTCGACTTGGGCATGTTGTGATCTTAGTCATCTGATGGGATACGTCTTGACCATGGTACGCAATGGCGCGCAAACAATATAATTCATAACGACTCCCCCTCTGGTGAATCAACAAGACTTTCAGTTTTGGAGTATGCAGGACGTGAAAATGATAGTCTGACTTCCTATCTGGTCTTTCTCTTCTGTGTTGTACAGGACATATTTTCAGAAGTGAAGCCGCATAAAGAAGCAGAACCACTCGCTGAAACATGCCCCGGACGATTTATGGCAATTTGTGACCTGTTGGCCACTAGAACAAGGCGCAAGCAGGCTATTAGGTGCCAGAATGATTCTTGACTTGGGAACGTTGGAGATTAAGATCGTCTACACAAGCAATATGAAAAATCACTTTGGTTCTGCTTCACACAAGTTCAATTCTTTGTCAGGGAGCGCCAGTGTTTCCTCCTTGTCGAGACATCTTTGCAGAAGTGAATCAGCACAAAAATCAAACCCACTGACTGAAACATGTCCCTGACCATTCTCTGGCAAGTTATGACCTGTTGGCCACTAAATCTGAGGCCAGGCAGGCTGTTTGGTTGCCACGGTGCCATGTTATTGTGCTACTCTACATCCAACTCTGGTTGAGACAGTCGTGTGACTATTCAGAAAATGAAACTACAATGAGTTGCGCTACCAACAGACTGCAACACATGCACCTTGACGATCACTTGACCCACAGCAAATTGAACAAAAAAGATACGGACGTGCATTGACATCGTACGAAAATACAAAGTATCGAGCCACGTTTCCAATGTGAATCTGTGCAGGAATCGATCCACATATTGAGACATGTCCCTGGCAATTTCTGGCAATTTGTGACCTGTTGGCCAAGAGAACAAGATCCAAGCAGGCTATTAGATGCCAAGTGTTTCTTCGACTTGGGCATGTTGTGATCTTAGTCATCTGATGGGATACGTCTTGACCATGGTACGCAATGGCGCGCAAACAATATAATTCATAACGACTCCCCCTCTGGTGAATCAACAAGACTTTCAGTTTTGGAGTATGCAGGACGTGAAAATGATAGTCTGACTTCCTATCTGGTCTTTCTCTTCTGTGTTGTACAGGACATATTTTCAGAAGTGAAGCCGCATAAAGACGCAGAACCACTCGCTGAAACATGCCCCGGACGATTTATGGCAATTTGTGACCTGTTGGCCACTAGAACAAGGCGCAAGCAGGCTATTAGGTGCCAGGGCAATTGATTTTTTTCAGGGGAAAACAACAATTCTGGACTACATCATTCAAGGACACCAGGGTTTTCAGCACCCTGCAATCATTCTTTCTTTCCCGACCTAAAAACCTCATGACTCAACTATTCTTGGATGGAAGTGTGACAATACTGATTCCGTGGGCAGTATCAAATGATAAACCATTGTAAGTGATTGACTATGGCAAATAATGCATCGCAATGGTTGATGATGAGTTGATGGTCGTCCAAACTACGGGGCGTTTGGGGTCCCAGAAGCCGGCACAACCGGTGGTCCCGGATCGTCGATGTATGATGATGCATGATCAATCATCGTATAGCTGTAGGCTACTCATTCCAAAAAACGCTCAAATATCTGGCTGAAGCATTCGAAAAACACTTCTTCACCATGATCCAACTCATGATTGACTGATGATTGCTAACCATTCTCAGCCCATTCTCAGCCCATTTTTCATGGTTACTCCCTGGGCTCATCCTGAGATCCACCACCAACGAACGCCGCGCCTTCTGTGTGCCCTCGGCGCGCAAGGCATTGAGCGAAGCTTCCAAGTGGGCGATCTCCTCAAGGACAGCGGCGCTGCATCTGTGGGGCGCTGCTTTCATGGGGTTGATATGGTGGTTTCTCAAGCCATAGGGGTACCCCCAACTCATCCTTATATAAAGCGCATTTGTAGTAATAAACCAACCATTTTTGGGTACCCCTATTTTGAGAAACATCCATATGGCTAGGGGATGATGGAATAATAGGGTATGATAACTGACAGTAATAGGGGATATGCCAGCTTTACATTGGTTGATAATGCTTGAAAATGGTCTGGCTAAAGAAGTCCGATCGGGAAAAAAAAACATGGCCTTTAGCCGGACCATGTTTATGCATTATGAACAAATATCAACTATACTTATAACTTATACCTATATAATAGCTGATTGATTGATGTAGAAACCCTAGAAAACAACACACGAAGAAAACCATGTGGCAGGCTGTGGGTAGCGGCGAAGCCATCACCCGTCGACGCTCACCAGAACGGCCGCTGCGAGCAGCACCGGACACGAGGCAAAGGGATGACCATCCTGAAATATTGTGGAATAAAAAATGGTAGTTGGAATAAAGATTGGAATAATGAAAAGATTGGTATATGTAATACATACTACTAAATGAAATTGGTGTTTATTGGATGGTCATATTCAGTAATGTGGTATTCCATAAGATACTTTTTATTGGATGGGAATATCTATCGGTATTATTCACATTGATATTTTTTGGATGGTCTTTATTTAATGATAGTATTAAATACCATTCCAGTAAAGTTGGATGCATAGTAATTTCAATACAGCATGAACACTATTATTGCAATATTATTGGACAGTAATATTGGACCACACTATTATTGGAGCAATCAACCAACTGCAGAAACAAAAAGTGAACACAATGTTGTTGGACAATACTCTTTGATGCAATTCATGATCACAATAATTGACAATGATAAAATAGTGCTGGACCATAATCGTTTGTACTGCAACTGATGACCACAACAATTGCCAACGAATCATGAACGCTCTCTATGATGGAGTTGATGACCATAGGAATGGCTCTGATTGCTATTATACTATTTAATGGACGCAAGAAGCCAAATAATGGATCACCATGATCATCAGCCAGGTACAATCGAGATCATGGATGAACACTCGATTGGTTTTCAGAATGTAATGATGATTGATGATAATTGATCATTTGGGTTCAATAATCATGGCTAGGGAGGAGTTCAAGACTTGCTAGTGTGGCCGAAAGTTCAACAAATCATTTAATGATAACTGATGATGATTGATCATTTGGGTTCAATGATCATGACATATCATGGCTAGTTCGGCTTTCAGTCTGTCCTCTTCCACTTGCTCTTGCGTCTGCAGGAGTTCATTCAGTCGATCTTCCACCTGCGCTTGCCTCACAGTGGAGAGGATCATTGTTGAAAATCGGGGAGCTCAAGAGGTACCCAACGGAAGTGTGGCCTCTCAGTTTTTAGTTGGTAAATCTGCCATCCAACTATACATGTAGGTGACCGACACCACTGGAGTTACCATCTCTTGCTGGGACTTTTGATTGGTGATACAGCCTACCAGGGACGAACCAACGATGATGCTGGATACTCCCCAGCAGTCTCAAGTGCTATTTCTTGGTGGAGTGCGGATGCACATCCAAGTCCAACTCACAGCTTGAGGATGGGTGGTATTGACCCTCGCCAGATCTTCACAAGCCCGCCTCTGTCGATCAGCCTCCTTCTCATCTTTCAGTTTCTGCGCAGGCCATGGCGACTTACCATGCTAGGTTGCGTGATACTATTGATGGATGTTATTCGTGACATCAGGGGACAACAACACTGCTCAACCTGATTAATATATGTATTTGCCGTTGTGTGCCAAAGCTACTGCAAGCCATCGAAGTTCATTCAAGATGCGACAATACTATGTGAAGCATTGACCTGCTGGGGATACTTCAACAAAACGACAATGATGGTATATGATACGCTCTTATTTCCCAACAAACCAAGATCTAGAGCAGAATGATCAGCACAAGTCTCAGTGATCCCCCTTTTCATCGAGACTACTTTGAAGTAAAACGCTTTGTGGCAACTGGGATTTAACGAAATGGGTGCAATCTTCAAAGGACGTATTTGGAGACTCACAGCCCATGGAACATGCTCACAACCAACGAGCATTCAAAGGCAGAAACGAAAAAAAATAGCAAAGGCCTGTGACGACACACACGCGCACACACACACTCGAACAAAGTATGCAGTGTGCTTGACAAACAGGTACAGAGGTCTGACAAAATCATCTGGTCAGTTGTAACTGATCAACAAATCAGTATCTTTATGTATTTTATGTATTTTTAAAGGTTCGGTATGGGATTCTCAAGCCATAGAAAACCCCCCAAAGCCATGATGAGTTTACTACCAATACATACCTACCCCTATGACTTGAGAAACGTCCATATCTGGTCAGTGGTCAAACATCTTCGAAAGCACCCACCATTTTCCTAGCGAAGTCTCCCTTGGAATCTGCCTGCACTTTGGCCGCTTGCTTCCACAAGGCCACCCGCTTCTTGTGGCGGTTCCTGGTGAGCCAGTGATTGGTTGGTGCAAAGCTATGGCTGGTTGGTGGTTGAATTACCCCTGTGAAAAATACGCACAAGTCAACCAACCATTTGTTAATAATCACATTTGGGAATATATCATATGCGTAAAACCACCCAGCGGTACATATTGTTGTTTTTCGGCTTCGGGGAGTTCTCATTGGTTGATCAAAGGACAACCAGCGGCCAATCAACCAAGTCAGGGGATGGTGATGATGGGAATGTTGTAGTGATGATGGTGATTGAGTAATGATTGTGGTTTTAGAATGATGCTGGTGATGATGATGATGAAGAATATAACACAACTAGGCTAGTTCAACTAGGTGACGACAGTCCTACTGACATTACTTTAGTGCAATCTGAGCATGGTTTCACTGTGCTGAAGATGGGATTTGCCCAACTTTGCTCAATATCCTCTTGCTGGCATGCAACTCGGTCACGGTTCATACGACATTTCCATAACTTGCGTTCAACGACAATTGACATTTCATTTGCAGCACGAAATGAGAGAACTAGATACGCTCTGCATTGACTCGGCGACAGAAACAATGCTAACAACTTCTGGAGCACACTGCTCACCTCACATCAGAAAAGCTTTTGAAAATCAGCTGGGAATCGAATTGAAAACAAAATCAGCAGGTTTGCGGCACCTTTCATCAACATATATGGCGTCCATCCTTGGACCCCGGGATTTCAACGCACTTTTCAGCAAGTTCCAAAGGCATTACGGATACCCAGTCCCGTGCTTCCAACCTTCGATCACGGGGTTATTTACTGCAATACTACTAGTGCAACCGGGCTTTGCTAAAGGAGAGGGATTTATCACAAATAAATCCACTGATGATGATGATGATGATGATGATGATGATGATGATGATGATGATGATGATGACGATGATGACTCTTGATGATCCTTGATTGTTGTTGATGATTCTTGATCATGATCACCATCACCATCACCATCTCACCAATGATCTCCAATCACGTCACCTGGCGATCTGGCCGTCGCTTGACGACCCCAGCCGACACTGTTGCCCCACGTGACCCTCCACGCCTCTGCAAGACCTGTGACATGCGTCCCACCTCTTTCCTCAGTGAGGTCTGCCGTGGGTTTTCGGTGTGGTGAAGTCCCTGTGGTGACCATCACTTGTTGTACCAATCTTTTTTCATGTACTATAGTGGTTGAAGTTACGGTTGACCAAGTTCTGGCTATCGTGGTTATAGTGGATATAGTGGTTAACGTGATGGTGAACCAAAGGGTTATAGCTATTAACATGTTCAACCTGTTGAAATAATTCGCTTAATGGTGGTTAGTAGTGGTTTTAATGCGGAATAATGATCATTAATCTGCCTGGTGGTTGAAGTACCCCTACAGGAAAAATATGTGTGTTTGTCAACTAACCATTTGCTAACAATTACGTTTGGAAAAATACGAAATGTTTGAACCCCCCCACCATTTTTGAATGATCCAGGAATCTGTGATAGTAATCTTTCGGATCAGCGTGCTCTGATTTCATCCAGAAATGCCACAGTTGCCACCATTTTCGATTGGCTCGTCTGCTTCGTGCTTCTCGCAGACTCTGCATTTCTTGCTGAGAAAGTTTGTTTGCCAATCAATTCTCACAACCCAAAAGCCTTCTGGAAAGGTTTCGAAGAGAACACGTGCCTGCTGCGCAAATAGCGAGGGAAATTCCTCTAATTTATGATTCCCGCACCATGTGAGAGACTCCTGAACTGTTCTGCACATGAGCCACACAACCCCAAGTTGAAACCAGTCCAAAACAGGATGAAATCGAGGAAGTCTAGGAAACGAAAACTAGTTCACCATGAACTGATGACACAATGATTGATAATTGATGTGTGCAAGTGACCCACCAACAATGGCAAAGATTGATCAGCACACAAATAACCATCTTTGTTGTTTTGGTCTCGGTTCCTATTTGGGGGTTTCTCAAAATAGGGGACTCCAAAAATGGTTGGTTTATTACAATAGGCGATTAAAACAGGATGATTTGGGGGTACCCAAATTTTGAGAAAGCACCATTTACCCTCTGGCAAACTAACCTGGCAATGGAAAATCCACCAATTATTGGTGTTTTCCCGGGGTTTCATTATAAAATATGGTCAACATATCCATGTTACACTAGCTGCCACTCTGGAGCCAACCACCATCCAGGGCTTCCCAGCTGACATTCCGTGAGCTCCGCGATGCGCGTTCCTAACGGCGGCTGAGGGTCGGGTCGCTGGAAATCAGCAGGTGATGACTGGGAGGTATCAACTGGTGGTGAAATGATGGGTTTATGGTTGTGATTAATCATGGTTTCTCAAGTCATCTTGGGGTACCCCCAAATCATCCACATCATCCATCAATCATAGCTTTGGGTGTTCTTTACTTAGAAAAACCACCAAATGATGTTGCATCTATCACCGTTCGACTTGAATGGGTTCACCACTGGCTGGTCCAACAACAATATTGTTACGAGTATCAACCGCTCCACTGACAATGGCTCTGCACTGACTAATCAATTGTATCATTGCTTATATGGAAGTGCGGTTGCAACCGGGACCTTTGTAATTTCTAACCAGGTCTCTCACACGCCAATTCCTTTGTGGCCATTGCGGCTTTAGAGTGGCCCCTACTCTTATGTCTTCCTACGTGCCATGCCTGTGTGGCGCGAGATCTCCTCCTCTGATGCTGGTGATGAAGTGGAGGAGGGGACCAATGTTTAGTCTTAGGTTTTCAAGTCGTTGCAAGGTTTACTTCTTGGGTGTTTCTCTATTTTGCCCGATTGCATTCAAACCTGCTTCCAGGAATTGACCCCGGTGCAGAGCGACTACGTCCACTGTGAGAGGGACTTCGTCGATGCAGTGGGTAACTTGGCTTTGATTACTATTATTTTCATTCAGTGTCATCAACCCACATCGACCCCTTCAAGTTGCACACTTAGGCTTCGATCAGTGGTTGGAACGGTGGCATGGTCCGTTTGGATATGCCTCGGACTGTAACCCAGCTGCATCTAATCACGTCTAATCATGGAATGTAATCATGGAACGTAATCATCGTACATGCCTAGTCATGGAATGTCATCATGGTTGCTACCAGGTTCCGGTCTCGATGCGCCGCTGCTGGCTCTTCAGAAGCTCTTCGGTGAGAAAGCGCATCTCATCAAGTATGTGATTCTTGGCTCAAATATCATCAAGTATCTCATCAAGTATCTCATTAAGTGGCTATGGTTTTACTTGGTACTAGGGTGTGACTAAGCCTGCGTAACTTTTTCTCTCAGGAGTTGTTCCGAGAAGGACAAGACAGCGCGCGATTTTCTGATTCAGAATCATGGCGAGGCTTTGCAGTGGCTTGGCTATCATTAAACCAAAAGTCATCCAAAGTTCATTCAGCTTGGCAATCCTGAATCAAGAAAATCAAGCATCATTGCAGGTGCTGCAATGACATCTTCGCCGTGAAAGCAGCTAAGAACTTCAAGAAGGCCATTCAATGCTTTGGTTGACATTGATTCAGTGACAGTACACAGGGAACTGTTTCAAACCCATTCCATTGTCAGGTCGCGGCCTACATTTGCGGCTTCCCTTGCAAGCCGTATTCCATGTTGCATCACGGAAGCAAACTTCTTGGTGAAGAGGATGCCCGAGCCATGTGGCAGTCCATTCGCAATTTTAAAGCCACCCAACCAGGGGTTACTTGGTAGTAATTATATTTCAAATGCATCTAATCCCACTTATTAAAGCCTAATATGTTGAACCTGCCATCCGAGGTTGGAGTGCTGGAAAATGTGAAGGGGCTCTACCGTGTACTTGACACCATCCTGGCTGTTATCAAGGAACAGCTCCCAGAGTGCCTCGTCTCATGTTCCATCAAGGGGTTCAATGAAATACATTCCAACAAATACACATGTTAAAATTGGCATTCGCTGTCATCGTGTTTCCAAGGTACACAGTTGAAGTCTTGGACCTGAACCCGCACCTTGTCTACAACACTATGCTGCCTGCAGTTTGTATTATGTCAATGCATTTCAATGCAGATTCATTTAACTGAGGAAGGACTTCGGGGCGCCGATAAGCCGCGATCGCGTTTACATCCTACTCATACGAACCGAGCTGATGACTCATCGTGCTGCGGGGGGGTTCGCAGAATATGCTGAAGCATTAGCACAGCAGATGACACAGGACTGCAAGATCAACTGGTATCTTAACTTAAAATTATCTGTTGTTGTAGGATCAATGCCATTCAACCCATCCATGAAATGCATTCAACTCAACAAGCTTAGGCAAGATCTCCTCTTCCCATCGGACCACTGGCTGGTGCACGATACCACTACGAAGCAGAAGGCGCTGGCTAAAAGGAAGATGATGGCAAAGCAAACTACGAGCAAGCTACTGGGCATCAAATAAACCGTGAGACCAATGATGAACTTAGACCAATGAAGTGAACTTTGTTGAAACCATGATGAACTTAGGCCAAAGAAGAATCCGAAATGGAAGGTGCTGCACGCTGCATGGGCAAAAGAGCACAAAGTTCCTTGGCCCACCACTTGATATTATTGTTGTTCAAACAAGTTCAATCATCTATTGCTGCATTTGGGATAGCACGCTGCTAAGGTGAAGAACTTCAGTGGCTACTTCAAAAAGTTCTTTCCACTTGCTGCTGAGCAAATCAGCAACCATCGAGAGTTGGATGCTGCTTGGTAAGAGAATCAAGGCTGATCAAACTTAGTATGTTGTAGTTGCCTCAAAGCATTGACATTGATTCCTAGGCTTTGGACAAGGTCGCGAAGCACTTGAAGGGTGACTTTGCTGGATGCAATACTAGCCAATCCTTGGGTCGCATGCCCATTGTCAAAGCTGGACAGCCCTTGATGTGCATCACGTTTGCTCCCCAGTATTTCAATACAAGTACCAGATTTGGTCGTCATGTTATGTTTTCTTCATTCATCATCATTCATCATGATTTGATTTTCCAAGCATTGAGGCCAAATGCAAAGATCCTGGCCCTTGACCAGGGACGCTTTCTAACAGGCGTGGATTGGCCCCTCAGCTTCACTCACACCGCGGCTTTGTCCTGGTCAGGAAGGGAGGCGATGATATTTATGGGCATCCCGGTGGACAACTTGCTCATCGACAAGTACAAAGATCGGGTTACTTTCCTGCATTCAGAAATGTATTAAACCATCATCGAATCACTGCTGAGTTTTTCAAGGGGAATTACAGGATTTTTTCATAGTGCTGGCTGGAAATAAGGACCTCCTCAAGCTGGCTGGAAATTCAATGGCGCTGCGGTGTTTGTTTGTTGCGATTCTCATCTCACTGACAGCTGTCAACCCTGCAAAGCTGCGTGAGTACCTAACGCGATAGGTATCATATGTTTCCATTTGCTGACAGCATTGGAAAAAAGGCGATGTGAAAACAGTGTTCGTTTCACCAATGAATGCAATGCAGCACCTTGAACTTTGCAAACAGCCACTTGGTCACTGAAACATGTTTGGCTCTAAGCTGATACATGTGGGATTTCTTAAGTTCTGATCTTTCTTTTTATGAGAGCTCATATCAAAATGAACATCGTAAAGTGTGAATAATCCACATGTCACGATGCATGTGATTCAGCACTGAATCTCCTTGCACGCTGGACAGCCCATGGGAATCCTCGGCCGCTATGATGAGCAGAGGGACGAAGTGGTGTCTCATAGACCTGCAGCATCCAGCAGCTGGAGGTATGATGAAACCTCTGAGTCCCAAGAAAGCTCTTCAGCGATACTTTGCTGTTATCAAATTTGATAAATCACTTGTCACATTGTATTGTTATTGTTGTGTGATAGTTTCAAAGATTGTGATTCATTATGCCCTCATCCAAGGAATGATGGATCTGAAGATGATGACTCCGAGAGTGACTGTTCTGAAATCAAAACTGCATCTGTTTCTTTGAATGTCAGCAACCTTGATGCCTTTCGTAGACTACAGGAACCTGAGAAGCAATCAGTGTACGATGCTCATGGAACTGATCCGTCAAGGATCAAGAACGTTCTCCGAAACCCGCCTTGTGAATGTAAATGCTCCATGCCATACAAGACATTGCAACGAGCCTGCGAGTCGTTTTGGGGCTTACCCAAAGAATCACAAGACGCTTGCTTGTGGAGTATACAGCAATCTGGGGGAAGGAAAACAAAGTGGAGCATTGAAGGACCTGGGTAATATGAGTTCCTATGGTTTTCTTTCTTCTGGTTTTCGAAGCCCACAAGTTAGAAATTTAGAATTATCACTATTCCCTTCAGGACACGAGCTCTGCAAAACAGCTTGGTTACGGTTCATGGGCCTTGGCAAGTCTAGACTGGATCGGACTGGCAAACGCTTTCGTGGCATCGATGAGAGGACATTAAATCAATGAAACTCAGTAGCAAATTGATGAACTTTGAACTGTATCCCAGTGATGCCAGTTTGACATTGTTGCCAAATGTTCTCACTGAGGTAAGACTGCCCACCCTGCCAATCAAAGCTCTTGCGTGCATACATTCTTCAGTCATTTGTACTGGACGGCTGGTGAAAGCATGCCAACCAAGTGCCTTACCTTAATCAACAAAAAATGTTTCTGTCATTTGACATTCTATACGATATCATATCTTACCCAACGTGGCTAAGGTTTGAGTCTTCAGAAACGGATGGCCGAAGCAAAACCGATTTGGCTCTACGGGAGGAGCTCCTGGTCAAACTACTCGATCGGAAATTGCTTGGTGCTACACATCAGGTATTTGATATGGATCCAACGAAGTTACCGCTACGAGAATTGCCACCAGGAAATGTTTCAGGATTATATCTCATGTTTTTGGCCTACTTACGACCCCGACCTTGTGGGGAGGCCCCCCCGAGCAAATCCACATTTTACAGCGTTTGGAAGGAGTGGATGGCTCGACTGTA